>MU223837.1:2019-17067 GCA_018584345.1 Thuja plicata | reverse complement strand
ACACCGCCCTTTATCCTATGTTTGTACTTCTATTACACTGTTGGTGTTCCTGGTTCTGCTTTCTGTAGATGTTTCTGGCATTGCATTTCAGTGTTCCTGTCACCTCTCCCCGTTCAGCATTATGGGGGGGTTCACCTGCTGGTTCTATTGCTTCCTGGTTCGATTGATCAGCTCTTCAGACATTGTCTTCTCTACCTGGTCATGCACTTCAGTGGGGGTCCCAGCAGTTTCTTCTAACAGAGTTTTCAGTTCCTTGCTTCGAAGATACTTCTTGCTCATTCTTGTTCCTCTCTTTGGGACTTTTCCTAGATTGAAGGCTTAGTTTCCTTCATCTAGTTTATTTCTTGTATTTGGGTACTTGATCAGGCTTTGTTGCCGGGACCCTTCTTTCCTACTTTCTGCAGTAGTTTAGCTGTTTTGCTTCTCCCTAAGTTACACTTAAGGGGGGGTGTTAGAGTAGTCTTAGTTTAGCTAATAATTAATTTATTTAATTATTAGTCTATCTACTCTATGCTTAAGTTATACTTAGGCAGCTTTATATTTCTTTAGGGTTTCACCTTTAGGGTTTTGGTATCCTTTATAAGGAATCACCACTTTGTATTTAACAAGGAGATTGCATATTGTAATTCATTGTTGATAATATAGAAGTTTTATGCACAAAGGAAATTTGATGTCAGTCCATTTTGATTCGGTGATTTGTAAGCTCACAATGGCTTATAACATGATTGTAATTGTTTCTCATCTAATGGTTGACAGATTTAATGATTGGTAAGCTCAGAATGACTTGTTACATGATTGTAATTGATTCTCATCGAATGGTTGACCGATTCAGTGATTTGTAAGCTCAGAATGACTTCTTACATGATTGTAATTTATTCTCATCGAATGGTTGATCGATTTGGTGATTTGTAAGCTCAGAAGGGCTTCTTACGTGATTGCAATTGATTCTTATCAAACGGTTGATCGATTCGATGATTTGTAAGCCCAGAATGGCTTGTTACATGATTGTAATTAATTCTCATTGAATGGTTGACCGATTCAGTGATTTGTAAGCTCACAATGGCTTGTTACATGATTGTAGTTAATTTTCATCGAACGGTTGACCGATTCAGTGATTTGTAAGCTCAGAATGTCTTGTTACGTGATTGTAGCTGATTCTCATCAAATAGTTGACCCATTCAGTGATTTGTAAGCTTAAAATAGCTTGTTACGTGATTGTAGTTGGTTCTTATCAAACGGTTGACTGATTTGGTGATTTGTAAGCTCAGAATTGCTTGTTACGTGATTGTAGCTTATTCTAATCAAACGGTTGACCGATTCAATGATTTGTAAGCTTAGAATGGCTTGTTATGTGATTTTAGCTAATTCCCATCAAACAGTTGACCAATTCAGTGATTTATAAACTCAGAATGGCTTGTTACATGACTTTAGCTAATTCCCATCAAACGATTGACTGATTCAGTGATTTATAGCTCACAATGGCTCATTACATGATTGTAGCTAATTCTTAACGAATGCTTGACAGATTCGGTGATTTGTAAGCTCAGAATGACTTGTTACATAATGTTAATTGATTATCATCGAACGGTTGACCGATTTGGAGATTTGTAAGCTCAAAATGGCTTTTTATGTGATATTAGCTGATTCTCATCGAATGGTTGACTGATTTAGTGATTTGTAAGTTCAGAATAGGTTGTTACATGCTTTTAATTTATTTTCATCAAACGGTTGACTGATTTTGTGATTTGTAAGCTCAGAATGTCTTGTTACATGATTGTAATTTATTCTTATCAAATGGTTGACCGATTCAGGGATTTGTAAGCTAAGAATGACTTGTTACATGATTGTAATTGATTGTCATAAAACGGTTGATTGATTCAGTGATTTTTAAGCTCAAAATGGCTTGTTACATGATTATAATTAATTCTCATCGAACGGTTGACCGATTCGGTGATTTGTAAGCTCAGAATGGCTTGTTATGTCACTGTAATTGATTTTGATAGAATGGTTGACTGATTCAGTGATTTGTAAGCTCAGAATGGCTTGTTACTTGATTATAATTGATTATCATCAAATGATTGACCGATTAAGTGATTTGTAAGCTCAGAATGGGTTGTTACATGATTGTAATTGATTTTTATCGAACGGTTGATTGATTCGGTGATTTGTAAGCTTAGAATGACTTGTTATGTGATTGTAGCTGATTCTAATCAAATGGTTGACCGATTCAATGATTTACAAGCTCAGAAAGGCTTGTTACATGATTGTAGCTAATTTTCATCAAACGGTTGACCGATTCGGTAATTTGTAAGCTCAGAATGGCTTTTTACATGATTGTAATTGATTTTCATCGAACGGTTGATCGATTCGGTGATTTGTATGCTCAGAATAGCTTGTTAAGTGATTGTAATTGATTCTCATCAAATAGTTGACCGATTTGGTGATTTGTAAGCTCAGAATGGCTTGTTATTTGATTGGAGATGATTCTCATCAAACGGTTGACTTATTCTATTATTTGTAAGCTTAGAATGGCTTGTTAGGTGATTGTAGCTGATTCTCATTGAATGGTTCACAGATTTGGTGATTTGTAAACTCAAAATGACTTGTTACATGATTGTAATAGATTCTCATCAAACGGTTGACTGATTTGATGATTTGTCAGCTCAGAATGGCTTGTTATGTGATTGTAGCTGATTCTCATCGAACAGTTGATGAATTCAATGATTTGTAAGCTCAGAATGACTTGCTACCTGATTGTAATTGATTCTCATCAAATGGTTGACTGATTTAGTGACTTCTAGCTCAAAATAGTTTGTTACGTGATTGTAATTAATTCTCATCAAATAGTTGACCAATTCAGTGATTTATAAGCTCAGAATTACTTGTTACATGATTATAATTGATTCTCATTGAACAGTTGACCAATTTGGTGATTTGTAAGCTCAGAATAGCTTGTTACGTGATTGTAATTGATTCTCATCAAACGATTGACAAATTCAGGGATTTGTAAGCTTAGAATGGCTTGTAAGCATGTAACAAGCCATTCTAAACTTACAAATCACCGAATCGGTCAACCGTTCAATGAAAATCTATTGCAATCACATAACAAGCCATTTTGAGCTTACAAATCATTGAATCAGTCAATCGTTCAATGAGAATCATCTATAATCACATATAAAGCCATTCTGAGAGCCTTAGAATGACTTGTTATGTGATTCTAGTTGATTATTATCGAACAGTAGACTGATTTAGCAATTTAAAAACTTAGAATAGCTTGTTATGCGACTATAGTCAATTGTTATCAAACGGTTGACCGATTTAGCGATCTAGAAACTTAGAATGACTTATTATGCGATTGTAAATGATTTAGCTATCTAGAACCTGAGAGTGACTTGTTATGCAATTCTAGTTGATCCTCATCAAACAGTCAATCGATTCGATGATCTAGAACCTAAAAATTATTTTTTTGTGTGATTGTAGCTGATTCTCATCAACGGTTGACCGGTTTAGCAATCTAGAAACTTAAAACAACTTGTTATGTGATTATAGTCGATTCTCATCGAATGGTTGACCGATTGAGTGATCTAGAAACCTAGAATGGATTATTATGCAATTATAACTGATTCTAATTGAACGGTTGACTGATTCAGCAATCTAGAACGCCAGAATGACTTGTTGTGCGATTGTAGTTGATTCTCATCAAACGGTTCACTAATTCGGCAATCTAGAACATCAAAATAATTTGTTATGCAATTGTAGCTGATTCTCATTGAATGGTTGACTAATTCGAGGATCTAGAACCTCAGAATGACTTGTTATGCGATTCTAGTTGATTATCATAGAACGGTCAACCGATTCCATGATGTAGAACCTCATAATGACTTGTGCGATTATAGCTAATTCTCATCGAACGGTTTACCAATTCGGTGATCTATAAACTTAAAACAACTTATTTTATAATTATAGTCAATAATGATCAAATGATTGACCGATTTAGTGATCTAGAAATTTAGAATTGCTTGTTATGCAATTGTAACTAATTCTCATCGAAAGGTTGACTGATTCGACGATCTAGAACTTCACAATGGCTTATTATGCGATTGTAACTGATTCTCATCAAATATTTGATCAATTTGATAATCTAGAACCTTAGAATGACTTGTTATGTGATTATAGATGATTCTCATCAAACAGATGACCAATTCGACATTCTAGAACCTCAGAATGACTTGTTATGCGATTGTAGCTGATTCTAATTGAATAGTTGACCGATTTAGCAATCTAGAAACTTAGAATGGCTTGTTATATGATTGTAACTTATTCTCCTCGAACAGTTAACCAATTCGGCGATCTAAAACTTTAGAATGACTTATTATGCAATTCTAGCTAAATCTCATCGAACAGTTGACCGATTCGGCGATCTAGAAACTCAAAACAACTTGTTACGCGATTATAGTCGATTCTTATTGAATGGTTAACTGATTTAGCTATCTAAAAATATATAATAGCTTTTTATGTGATTGTAGTTGACTCTCATCGAATGGTTGACTGATTCAGTGATGTAGAACCTCAGAATGACTTATTATGTGATTATAGCTAATTCTCATCAAATAGTTGTTCGATTTGACGATTTAAAACCTCAAAATGACTTGTTGTGCCACTATAGCCGATTCTCATCAAACAGTTGACCAATTCGGCATTCAACAAACTTAGAATGGCTTGTTATGCAATTTTAGACAATTCTCTTCGAACGGTTGATCGATTCGACGATCTAGAACCTCAGAATGAGTTGTTATGCGATTATAGCTAATTCTCATCTAACGGTTGACTTATTCGGTGATCTAGATCCTTAGAATGACTTGTTATGTGATTCTAGTTGATTCTCATCGAATGGTCGATCAATTCAATGATCTAGAACCTAAAAATTACTCATTGTGCGATTATAGCTGATTCTCATTGAACAGTTGACTGATTCAGTGATGTAGAAACTTAAAACAACCTGTTATGCGAATATAGTTGATTATCATCAAACGGTTGACCGATTTAGTAATCTAGAAACTAAAAATAGCTTGTTATGCGATTGTAGTCTATTCTCATCAAACGGTTGACCGATTTAGCGATCTATAAACTTAGAATGGCTTGTTATGTGATTGTAGCTCACTCTCATCGAATGGTTGACTGGTCCAGTGATGTAGAACCTCAGGATGACTTGTTATGCGATTCTAGCTAAAATGACTTGTTACGTGATTGTAGCTAATTCTCATCAAACGGTTGACCGATTGAGTAATTTGTAAGCTAAGAATGGCTTGTTACGTGGTTTTAATTGATTCTCATCAAACGGTTGATCGATTTGGTAATTTGTAAGCCTAGAATGGCTTGTTACATGATTGTAATTGATTCTCATAGAATGGTTGACTGATTCAGTGATTTGTAAGCTAAGAATGGCTTTTTACGTAATTGTAACTGATTCTCATCGAATGGTTGACCGATTTAGTAATTTGTAAGCTTAGAGTAGCTTGTTACATGATTGTAGGTGATTTTCATCGAACGGTTGACCATTTCAGTGATTTGTGAGCTCAGAATGACTTCTTACATGATTGTAAATGATTTTCATCAAATGGTTGATCGATCCAATGATTTGTAAGTTCAGAATTGCTTGTTACGTGAATGCAATAGATTCTCATCGAATGGTTGACCTTTTCGATGACTTGTAAGCTCTAAATGGCTTGTTACATGATTGTAACTTATTATCATCGAACAGTTGATGGATTCGATAATTTGTAAGCTCAGAATGGCTTGTTATATGATTGTAGNTGATTGTAAATGATTTTCATCAAATGGTTGATCGATCCAATGATTTGTAAGTTCAGAATTGCTTGTTACGTGAATGCAATAGATTCTCATCGAATGGTTGACCTTTTTGATGACTTGTAAGCTCTAAATGGCTTGTTACATGATTGTAACTTATTATCATCGAACAGTTGATGGATTCGATAATTTGTAAGCTCAGAATGGCTTGTTATATGATTGTAGCTGATTCTCATCGAACAGTTGACCAATTCAATGATTTGCAAGCTAAGAATGTCATGTTACATGATTGTAATTGATTCACATTGAACGGTTGATCGATTCAGTGATTTGTAAGCTCAGAATGGCTTGTTACATGATTGTAGCTGATTCTTATCGAACGGTTGACCGACTCGGTGTTTTGTAAGTTCAGAATAGCTTGTTACATGATTATAGTTGATTCTCATCAAATAGTTGACCGATTCGATGATTTGTAAGCTAAAAATAGCTTGTTACATGATTGTAATTGATTCTTAACAAACGGTTGACTGATTCAGTGATTTGTTATCACAATGGCTTGTTACGTGATTGCAATTGATTCTCATTGAATGGTTGATAGATTCAGTGATTTGTAAGCTCAGAATGGCTTGCTACGTGATTGGAGATGATTCTCATCGAACGGTTGACCGATTCGGTATTTTGTAACCTAAGAATGGCTTGTTATGTGATTGCAATTTATTCTCATCAAACGGTTGACCGATTCGGTGATTTGTTAGCTCACAATGGCCTGTTACATGATTGTAATTAATTCTCATCAAACAGTTGACTAATTCGGTGATTTTTAAGCTCAGAATGGCTTGTTACATGATTGTAGCTGATTCTCATGATCGGTTGATAGATTCGGTGATTTGTAAGCTTAGAATGGCTTGTTACATGATTGTAGTTGATTCTCATCAAACGGTTGACTGATTCGGTGATTTGTAAGCTAAGAATGACTTGTTACATGATTGTAATTGATTCTCATCAAACGGTTGACCGATTTGGTGATTTGTAAACTCAGAATGGCTTATTAAGTGATTGTAGCTGATTCTCCTTGAACGGTTGAGTGATTTGGTGACTTATAAGCTCAGATCATTTGTTACGTGATTGTAGCTGATTCTCATCAAACGGTTGCTCGATTCAGTGATTTGTAAGCTCAAAATGGGTTGTTACGTGATTGTAATTAATTCTCATCAAATGGTTTCCTAATTCAGTGATTTGTAAGCTTAGAATAGGTTGTGACATGATTGTAATTAATTCTCATTGAATGATTGACCGATTCAGTGATTTGTAAGCCCAGAAAGGCTTGTTACATGATTGCAATTGATTCTCATTAAATGGTTGACCGACTCAGTAATTTGTAAGCTTAGAATGGCTTGTTACATGATTGTAGTTGATTCTCATCAAACAATTGAATGATTCGGTGATTTGTAAACTCGGAATGACTTATTTTTTGATTGTAATTGATTCTCATCAAACGGTTGACCGATTCAATGATTTATTAGCTCACAATGGCTTGTTATGTGATTGTAATTGATTCTCATTGAATGGTTGACCAATTCAGTGATTTGTAAGCTTAGATTGGCTTGTTATGTAATTGGAGATGATTCTCATCAAATGGTTGACCGATTCGATGATTTGTAAGCTCAGAATAGCTTGTTACATGATTATAATTGATACTCATCGAACGGTTGACCGATTTGGTGATTTGTAAGCTCAGAATGGCTTGTTACATGATTCTAAATTGATTATCATCGAATGGTTGACCGATTCGGCGATTTGTAAGCTCTGAATGTCTTGTTACGTGATTGTAATTGATTCTCATCGAACGGTTGACCGATTTAGTGATTTGTAAGCTCAGAATGGCTTAATACGTGATTGTAATTAATTCTCATCGAACGGTTGGCCAATTCGGTGATTTGTAAGCTCAGAATGGCTTGTTACATGATTGTAGCTAATTCTCATCGAACGGTTGACCGATTCAGTGATTTGTAAGCTTAGAATAGCTTGTTACATTATTGTAGCTGATTCCCATCAAACAGTTGACCGATTTAGTGATTTATAAGCTTAGAATGGCTTGTTACATGATTATAGCTGATTCTCATCAAATGATTGACCAATTTGGTGATTTGTAAGCTCAGAATGGCTTGTTACGTGATTGTAGCTGATTATCATCGAACGGTTAACCGATTCGGTGATTTGTAAGCTCAAAGTGGCTTGTTACGTGATTGTAGATGATTCTCATCGAATGGTTGAAAGATTCAGTGATTTGTAAGCTTAGAATGGCTTCTTATATGATTGTACATGATTCTCATTGAACGGTTGACCGATTTGATGATTTGCAAGCTCAGAATGGCTAGTTATGTGATTGTAGCTGATTCTCATCCAATGGTTGACCGATTCAGTAATTTGTAAACTCAGAATGACTTGTTATGTGATTGTAGATGATTCTCATCAAATAGTTGACCGATTCGGTGATTTGTAAGCTCAGAATGGCTTTCTACATGTTTGTCGCAAATTCTCATCAAACGGTTGATTGATTTGGTGATTTGTAAGCTTAGAATGGCTTGTTACATCATTTTAATTGATTCTCATCGAATGGTTGACTGATTTGGTGATTTGTAAGCTCAAAATAGCTTGTTACTTCATTTTAATTAATTCTTATTGAATGGTTGACTAATTTGGTGACGTCTAAGCTCAGAATGGTTTGTTACATGATTTTCATTAATTCTCATCGAACGATTGACTGATTCAGGGATTTGTAAGCTAAGAATGTCTTGTTATGTGATTGTGATTGATTCTCATCAAATGGTTGACTGATTCGATGATTTTTAAGCTTGAAATGGCTTGTTACATGATTATAATTAATTCTCATCGAACGGTTGACCGATTCGGTGATTTGTAAGTTCAGAATGACTTATTATGTGATTAGAGATGATTCTCATCGAACGGTTGACTTATTTAGTGATTTGTAACCTCAGAATGGCTTGTTACGTGATTGTAATTGATTCTCATGGAATGATTTACCGATTTAGTGATTTCTAAGCTTAGAATAGCTTGTTACATGATGGTAATTGATTCTCATCAAATAGTTGACCGATTTGGTGATTTGTAAGCTCATAATTGCTTGTTACATGATTGTAATTGATTCTCATTAAACGGTTGACCGATTCGGTGATTTGTAAGCTCAGAATGGATTGTTACATGATTGTAGCTGATTCTCATTGAACAGTTGACCGATTCAGTGATTTGTAAGATCAGAATGGCTTATTACGTGATTGTAATTAATTCTCATCAAACGGTTGATCGATTCAATATTTTGTAACCTCAGAATGGATTGTTATGTGATTGTAATTGATTCTCATCGAATGGTTGACCGATTTGGTGATTTGTAAGCCCATAATGGCTTGTTACGTTATTGTAATTAATTCTCATCGAATAGTTGACCAATTCGGTGATTTGTAAGCTCAGAATGGGTTGTTACATGATTGTAATTGATTCTCATCGAATGATTGACCGATTTAGTGATTTGTAAGCTAAGAATGGCTTGTTACGTGATTGTAGCTTATTCTTATCGAACGGTTGACCAATTCAATCATTTGTAAGCTCAAAATGCCTTGTTACATGATTGTAGCTGATTCTCATAGAACGATTGACCGATTCAGTAATTTCTAAGTTCAGAATGGATTGTTACGTGCTTGTAGCTGATTCTCATCAAACGGTTGAATGATTTGGTGATTTATAAGTTTACAATGGCTTGTTACATGATTGTTGCTAATTCTCATCGAACAGTTGACAAATTCGATGATTTGTAAGCTCAGAATAGCTTGTTACGTAATGGTAATTGATTATCATCGAACGGTTGACTGATTCAGTGATTTGTAAGCTTAGAATGGCTTGTTACATGATTGTAGTTGATTCTCATCAAATAGTTGACCGATTTGGTGATTTGTAAGCTCAGAAAGGCTTGTTACGTGATTGGAGATGATTCTAATCGAACGGTTGACCAAGTTGGTGATTTGTAAGCTTAGGATGGCTTGTTACATGATTGTAAATGATTCTCATCAAACGGTTGACCGATTTAGTGATTTGTAAGCTCAAAATGGATTCTTACGTGATTGGAGATAATTCTCATCCAACGGTTGACCGATTTAGTATTTTTAAGCTCAGAATGACTTGTTACGTGATTGTAGCTGATTCTCATAGAACGGTTGACCGATTCGGTGATTTGTAAGCTCAAAATGGCTTATTACGTGATTGTAATTGATTTTCATTGAACGGTTGACCTAGTCAGTGATTTGTAAGCTTAGAATAGTTTGTTACATGACTGTAGCTAATTCTCATCGAACGGTTGACCGATTAAGTTATTTATAAGCTCAAAATGGCTTGTTAAGTGATTGTAGCTGATTCTCATTAAACAGATGACTGATTCAGTGATTTGTAAGCTCAGAATAGCTTGTTATGTGATTGTAGCTGATTCTTATCAAACGGTTAACTGACTTAGTGATTTGTAAGCTAAGAGTAGCTTGTTACGTGATTGTAATTGATTCTAATCGAACGGTTGACCGATTCAATGATTTGTAAGCTCTGAATGGTTTGTTACATGATTGTAATTGACTCTAATAGAATGGTTGACCGATTCGGTGATTTGTAAGCTCAAAATGGCTTGTTACGTGATTGTAATTAATTCTTCTTGAATGGTTGACACATTCAGTGATTTGTAGCCTCAGAATGGCTTGTTAGGTGATTGTAATTGATTCTCATCGAACGGTTGACCGATTTGGTGATTTGTAAGCTCAGAATAGCTTGTTACGTGATAGTAATTGATTCTCATAAAATGGTTGATCAATTTGGTGATTTGTAAGCTCAGAATGGCTTGTTACATTATTGTAATTGATTCTCATTGAACGGTTGACTGATTCAGTGATTTGTAAGCTCAGAATGGCTTGTTACATGATTGTAATTGACTCTAATTAAATGGTTGACCGATTCAGTGAGTTGTAAGCTCAAAATGGCTTGTTACGTGATTGTAATTAATTCTTATCGAACGGTTGACACATTCGGTGATTTGTAACGTTGGAATGGCTTGTTACCTTATTGTAGCTTATTCTCATCAAACGGTTGACCAATTCAATGATTTGTAAGATTAGAATGCCTTGTTACGTGATTGTAGCTGATTCTCATAGAACGATTGACCGATTCAGTGATTTCTAAGCTCAGAATGGATAGTTACGTGATTGTAGATGATTCCCATCAAACAGTTGAATGATTTGGTGATTTGTAAGCTTACAATGGCTTGTTACATGATTGTAGCTGATTCTCATCGAACAGTTGAAAAATTTAGTGATTTGTAAGCTTAGAATGGCTTGTTACGTAATGGTAATTGATAATCATCAAATGGTTGACCGATTCGGTGATTTGTAAGCTCAGAATAGCTTGAAACATGATTGTAGTTGATTCTCATCGAATAGTTGACTGATGCGGTGATTTGTAAGCTTAAAAAGGCTTGTTACATGATTAGAGATGATTCTAATCAAATGGTTGACCAAGTCGGTGATTTGTAAGCTCAGGATGGCTTGTTACATGATTTTAAATGATTCTCATCGAACGGTTAAACGATTTGGTGATTTTTAAGCTCAGAATAGATTATTACGTGATTGGAGATAATTCTCATCCAACGGTTGACCGGTTCAGTGATTTTTAAGCTCAAAATGGCTTGTTATGTGATTGTAGCTAATTCTCATGAAACGGTTGATCGATTCAGTGATTTGTAAGCTCAGAATGGCTTGTTACATGATTATAATTGATTTTCATTGAACGGTTGACCTAGTCAGTGATTTGTAAGCTTAGAATGGCTTGTTACATGACTATAGCTAATTCTCATTGAACGGTTGACCGATTAAGTTATTTGTAAGCTCAAAATGGCTTGTTAAGTGATTGTAGCTTATTCTCATCAAACGGATGACCAATTCAGTGATTTGTAAGCTTAGAATGGCTTGTTACATGATTGTACCTGATTTTTATCGAACGGTTGACTGACTCAGTGATTTATAAGCTAAGAATAGCTTGTTACATGATTGTAATTGATTCTCATCGAACAGTTGACCGATTCAGTGATTTATAAGCTCAGAATGGTTTGTTATGTATGATTGTAATTGACTCTAATCAAATAGTTGACTGATTTGATGATTTGTAAGGTAAGAATGGCTTGTTACATGATTGTAATTAATTCTTATCGAACAGTTGACACATTCAGTGATTTGTAACCTCAGAATGGCTTGTTAGGTGATTGTAATTGATTCTCATCGAATAGTTGACTGATTTGGTGATTTGTAAGCTCAGAATGGCTTATTACATGATTATAATTGATTCCCATAGAATAGTTGACCAATTCGGTGATTTGTAAGCTCAGAATTGCTTGTTACGTTATTACAATTTATTCTCATTGAACGGTTGACCGATTCGGTGATTTGTAAGCTCAGAACAGCTTCTTACATGATTGTAATTCATTCTCATTGAATGGTTGACCGATTTGGTGATTTGTAAGCTCATACTGGCTTCTTACATGATTGTAATTGATTCTCATTGAACGATTGATCGATTCGGTGATTTGTAAGCCAAGACTGGCATGTTACGTGATTATAATTAATTCTCATTGAACGCTTCACCGATTCGGTGATATGTAAGTTGACAATGGCTTGTTACGTGATTGTAGCTGATTCTCATCGAACAGTTGATAGATTCAGAGATTTATAATCTTAGAATGGCTTGTTACATGATTATAACTGATTCTCATCAAACCGTTGATCGATTCGGTGATTTGTAAGCTCAGAATGGCTTGTTACGTGATTGTAGCTGATTCACATCAAACGGTTGACAGATTTAGTGATTTGTAAGCTTAGAATGGCTTTTTACATAGTGGTAATTGATTATCATCGAACGGTTGTCCGATTTAGTGATTTGTAAGCTCAGAATGGCTTTTTAGGTGATATTAGCTGATTCTCATCGAACGGTTGCTTGATTTGGTGATTTGTAAGCTCAGAATGGGATGTTACGTGATTGTAATTGATTCTCATCAAACAGTTGACTGATTTGGTAATTTGTAAGCTCAGAATGTCTTGTTAGGTGATTGTAATTCATTCTCATCGAACGTCTGACGATTCAAGGATTTATAAGTTAAGAATTTCTTGTTATGTGATTGTAATTGATTGTCATAAAACAGTTAACTGATACGGTGATTTTTAAGCTCAGAATGGCTTGTTACATGATTGTAATTAATTCTCATCGAACGGTTGACTGATTCAGTGATTTGTGAGCTCAAAATGGATTGTTATGTCACTGTAATTGATTCTGATCAAACGGTTGACCGATTCGGTGATTTGCAATCTCAGAATGGATTATTACGTGATTGTAATTGATTCTCATAGAATGATTAACCGATTCAGTGATTTGTAAGTTTAAAATGGATTGTTACATGATTGTAATTGATTTTCATCGAATGGTTGATCGATTCAGTGATTTGTAAGCTTAGAATGGCTTGTTACATGATTGCAATTGATTCTCATCGAATGGTTAACCGTTTCAGTGATTTGTAAGCTCAGAAAATCTTGTTACATGATTATAGTTTATTCTCATTGAATGGTTGACCGATTCAATGATTTGTAAGCTCAGAATGGCTTGTTACATGATTGTAGCCGAGTGTCATCAAACGGTTGACCAATTCAATGATTTGTAAGCTCAGAATGGCTTGTCACATGATTTTAATTAATTCTAATCGAATGGTTGACCGATTTAGTGATTTGCAAGCTCAGAATGGCTTGTCACATGATTTTAATTGATTCTTATAGAATGGTTGACCTATTCGGTGATTTGCAAGCTCATCGAACGGTTGACCATTTTAGTGATTTATAAGCTCGAAATGGCTTGTTACGTGATTGTAGCTAATTCCCATCAAACGGTTGACTGATTAAATGATTTGTACGCTAAGAATGGCTTGTTACGTGATTGTAATTGATTCTCATCAAACAGTTGAGTGATTCAGTGGTTTGTAGGCTCAGAATGGCTTGTTACATGATTTTAATTGATTCGTATAGAATGGTTGACCTATTCGGTGATTTGTAAGCTCAGAATGTCTTTTTACGTGATTATAGCTGATTCTCATCGAACGGTTGATCGATTCAGTGATTTGTAAGGTTAGAATGGCTTATTACATGATTTTAGCTGATTCTCATCGAATGGTTGACCGATTTAGTTATTTGTAAACTCAGAATGGCTTCTTATGTGATTGTAAATGATTCTTATCAAATGGTTGACCAATTCGGTGATTTGTAAGCTTAGAATGGCTTGTTACGTGATTGCAATAGATTCTCATTGAACGGTGATTTGTAAGCTCAGAATGGCTTGTTACATGATTGTAGCTGATTCTCATCAAACAAATGACCGATTCGGTGAAAATTAAGCTCAGAATAGCTTGTTACGTGATTGTAAATGATTCTCATCGAATAGTTGATAGATTCAATTATTTGTAAGCTCAAAATGGCATGTTATGTGATTATAGTTGATTCTCATCAAACGGTTGACCGATTCAGTGATTTGTAAGCTTAGAATGACTTGTTACGTGATTGTAGCTAGTTCTCATCGAACGGTTGATCAATTCGATGATTTGTAAGCTTAGAATGGTTTGTTACATGATTGTAGCTGATTCTCATCGAACGGTTGACCAATTCGGTGATTTGTAAGCGCAGAATGGCTTGCTACGTGATTGTAGCTGATTCTCATCAAACAGTTGACTGATTTAGTTATTTGTAAGCTAAGACTGGCTTCTTACGTGATTGTAATTGATTTTGATCAAACGGTTGACTGATTCATTGATTTGTAAGCTAAGAATGGCATGTTACGTGATTGTAGCTGATTCTCATCAAAGGGTTGACTGATTCAGAGATTTGTAAGCTCAAAATGGGTTGTTACGTGTTTGTAGCTAATTCTCATAGAATGGTTGACTAATTCAGTGATTTGAAAGCTTAGAATGGCTTGTTATGTAATGGTAATTAATTATAGTGAATGTTCTTCTCCTAAAGCATCCCCCCCTCTTGCAAATATTTTAGAGAAAGAAGAGGATATTATGCATACTTCTTCTTCATTTGAACTTCCTTTTAGTGATGAAGCATCAAAAGAAATTCCTACTCCCTATTTTAAGGACTCCTTGGAAAAAGGGAATGACAT
>MU223836.1:2325240-2339599 GCA_018584345.1 Thuja plicata | reverse complement strand
ATCCCATTGTGAGCGCAATTGGAGCTTATTTGAGTCCATCCACACAAAGAAGAGAAGCAAGTTGTCCCAAAAATGCCTCAATGACCTTGTCTATGTGCAATATAATGTTAAGTTGCACATAAGAAAGACAAAAGAAGCACCAATTGGTTCAATTGATTTGGACGATATAGATCCTTACAGTGATTGGATGACACATGAGCAGACTCCATTGTTTATAGAGGATGACATCGCAGATTTGGAGAGGCAGGCTATGGAGGAGGGTGGATTTGGTTTCACATTGGATGACATTGAGGAGTCAGATGAGGAGTCATTGCCAGTGCGAGGAGCTACATCCAAGATGGAGGACGAGCCACACGCATCATCAGAGATACCGAGCGAAGAGACACAGTCATGCAGACGCCCAGTGTTGGGTTCTAGTTCTACTACTAGGACTAGACCCTCTAGTGCCTCTCCCACATTTGCTAGTAGAGCTGGGAAGAGGAAGATTTGATTTTAATTTGTAATGATGTATTTACTTCTAGTTTTACAGAAACTCAAACTATTTAGTACTATTTTGCTTCTAGGCTTCTAGCCATCAACATTCTGCATGAGAATGCGATTTTGTACCCACTTTGCATTTATATAGATCTAAACTCAACTTGTTTCTTTTGTGTTCTCATTAACTAACCCATTAGATGCATCTTCTCATTGAATTTTGCAAAAAAAAATATTTCTAATTAAAATTAAGCTATTTTTTAAGTTCCCGAGTTTTTTTCAAAACTGGCCGAGTTTTTCCCGATTGTTTTTTCCAGACCTTGACGAGTTTTAGCCAAGTGAGAGTCTTGCAACTTTGTTCCCAAGTACATATACTCTGTTTAAATATCGCTCTAATAATGATTGATCAATAATTAATTAATTAATTCCATATTTTGATAATAAATATAATATTAATCATTAACATTAATCTATAATATAATATTAATATTTTAAACATTAATAATATTAATAATATTTACCAATATAACATCAAATTAAATTAATAATATTCATCAATACTCTTAATAATCGGTCCAGTTCATAATACTATAATAATCTTTATATTTAATTAATACTATTATAATAATAATCTTTTTATATTTAATAATATTAATAATGTTATAATATTAAAAAAAAAATATTCTACCCTCAACATTATATTCTTATGTCTTATGACAAACGACACTTACCAGTAATGAAGCATCGTTTGCCTTGGTCGACGCCTTGACCACCCACGGTGGTTTGACTGGAGGGACGTGTCCGTAGGAGTCATATATATGCAGTCCAATATATAATCGAAGGTAGATAAGTCTTGATACAGGGTTTATAGATTATGGAACAAGACATTATATTAAAACAAGTATGTAGTATATTAACAGATCAGCAAGTTGATATTCACTAAAATATACATATGTTACAGTCACAGCTAACAAGGTTAAGGATCACTAATGAAAATTTATATATAGACAAACAGAGATGGGGAGGCACCCGTTAACAATAATGAATCAGAATTATTTATACTTCATTATATATATTAATAATTATAGAATCAGAATTTTATATATATTTGTATGTTATAATAAATACATTTAGTAAATATAAATAATAATAATCGGAATTACATATATACATTACATATGCATAATAGAATTAGAATCATGTAAATATATGTATATATTATATTTGAATTATATATCTAAGATATATATCTATTACTCGGATTATATAATAAAATGGTTTAATATATTTGGAATATGAAAATTATCTTGTATATATGATTTATATATTTTAATAAGAATGAAATCAGAATTATGCATCAGCTATGTGACGCATGTTTATCAATATATTTGTAATATGTGAAATAATAATATATACTCAGCTAATTCTTTAATCACTCATTAATACGACCAAGCGGGTAGGGAGTTTTTGAAGGGAGAGGAGTAATCTGGTCACATTGAGGCAGAGATTCCCAAAACGGGCTTTTTTTGTGAGGGAGCCTCTTGTAGACTGTTTCCATACTTGAACACAGTAATTCTACCATCCGCCTTAGGGTTAGTGATTAGGAGAGGATTAGAAAATTAAGGCTTAAGTATGTATGATGATGATTGGGAATTGACATTGTCTTAGTATGAAAAATTACAAGTTGCCATCCCCAAACGTAATCCAACCCCTAATTAGGAATTTCAGAGCGAATCATGTAAGGTCCCAAAGAGGGGGTCATTACAATGTCTTAAACCATGGTTTTGATAATACAAATTAATGATTTCCTTACGATGCCCATGAGCATTCAAGCAATTAGAGCATATGAACCCTTTACCAAAGGTGTCATATAGAAAAACTCCCTAACTCATGGTATTTGATAATTTTTGGAATCTTTTAATTGAGAAAATAAATATCTAACAAAATTTAAACAGCTTGTAAGTATTTAAAGTAAACAATCAACCTAATTTAGTTAATAAAGGATTGCAAAATGTTCATTTTGTTAAAGCTACCTAAGACAGAATCTTAGCCTCCTCTCTTTTAAATCAAACATTTACATTCAGCCAAACTTAATTCTAGTAACTTTATTATAAACCATTCAAAGTCGCCAATTTTTAGAATTAAAAAAAAATCATCAAAATATGTTTCAAAAAGTACACTAATACCAACATTAGTGTACTGAATACCATAAGAACTCTCCAATTTATAGAATTTTTTAAGTCTCTTAAAAGACATTTTGGGTTGTGACTAATTGCAATTTCCTAACTAACCAAGATGCTAGGCTTTGCCTTGTAATTTGATTTGCCAGTAGAGTGTAGTGGCAAGTAATTGTTATTTTATTTCATATCATTTTTATATGATATGAATCATTTAGTTTTTTATTATAATCAGCAGGCTAACAAGGGGGTTGACTCTTACACAACAACAACTCGAAGGCATCAAAGAGAACAACAATATTAAAACAAGGGTGATGGCTTTTACAGGCCATAAACAACTTATTAACACCACAAACAGAATGGGTGCTATCAAAATACAAAAATAAACAATACAGTAGCACACAGGCTAGTAACCCTCAATAACGAGAGGGTCGCTCAGTCACTACTTGTGGAGAAGAGTGTGAGTTTAAAGAAGTATTTTTCCTACGCTGTCATACAACCATACAGGCGATGTCCATAGGATCCCCACCACAAGGGGGGGCAACAGTTGAAACTCCATTTGGACATCTTTCAACACAATGGCCGCAATGTTGTGAAAGTTGTACATTGTCAAGTGAAGCTTGGATCAGAGTAGGATCAAAAGGCAAAGAATGGTCCACATGGCCAAAGAGGACCACACCAATTGGAGCAGGAGTGATATCCACATGGTTTACAACAGGGGTATCGCCCAGATTGGTAGCAGGAGCGTGACCTGGATTTGCAGCAAGAGCATGACCTGGATTTGCAACAAGAGCTTCTTCCTCAACGCCAGTTGTTGAGGAGTCCTCAGAGGTAGAATCAGAACCTCAAACAATCAAATGATCATCGTTTGCATCCTTCCACCAAGTGGTTGCACCTTTACAACACAAAACAAAACAGTTTGTAACTGTTGAGCGTTGTTTTAACACAAGCCAACTTGCTAGGATCTCGAGATTCGATTTCCTCTCTTGAAAGAATAATAGAGTTATTCCCAAGGTTCTCCGGGGTTGGGTCACAACCTGCTTGGTTACTCAATTGAAGATAAATGTGATTGTTCACGAGGAGGCCTTTGCTGGTACGTTCAAGACAGCAAACTGTAAAATATTGTTAATTCTCTTTTTTTGGGTATTTTCCGTTTTAACAAATATGGTGTTGTAAATAAAATGCAATTTTGTGTTTTTTCAAGATGGTAATTTCAGAATTAATGACATCGTTTGAATGAGGGAAGGGTAACGAGAAATGAAGCAAATTATGAAAAAAGTGAAATCCTAAGGACATAAACCACCGTAAACCCTTCCTTGCGAATTGAATGCTGGAGAGATTTGGAAAAACCCACGAAGCATAAATCAGACCAAGTCACAATTCACTACTCCACGGATGCAAGCGTTTTGGAGAGAAGACGTATTCACTCGTGCAAGATATTCAAAATCTATCAAATCGCGAAGCCACCAAGATATGCGCACCCACGAGACGGATTTATCGTTAAGCTCAAAGATAATCTTTTCCACACATTCGTCACAGCAAGGTAGATACACAACAGCAAACTCCAACTAAAAGTAGCACGAATTCAAAACACAATAACACAAAGGGCTCTCTGAAAATAAAGAATAATGCAAGCATACATTCAATAAATTCGCATAGATAGCAGTAATTCACACACCATGAATGAAGCACCCAATGTAGATCTTTATTGTATTAAAAAGTCGGCCCCTTTATATTATTTTTTTATTACAATATATAGAGTTTTGATCTACAACTCTGATTTTCGGAGTTAGGGCATCAGAGAGTCTAAACTAGAGAAATATAACTAAAACTAGAACTTTGTTGAAGGTAAACTACTGCTAATTGATACTATGTAACTTGCATGGATTCTTAAACCCATTTACAATCCATTTGCTCATGCAAAGAGGGAAAAATCCGCTAGAGAAGAGAGAGAAAGGAGGAGAATTCCTTCTGTGAACTGGAGTCTTCTTCCTGATGCTTCTTGTTCTTCTTGGATTCTCCATCTGGGCTGTTTCTGGCGGTGGGAACTGGTAGGAGACTTTTAGTTCCTCTGAAACAACTCAAGTTGCCCCTTGATCTGATCTGGAGTCGAACTGGTGTTGAAAAAAGTGACCTCGTTGGAAACACCCAGTTCTTCGAACCTCGACCTCTACCTCAAAACTTTTAATGCTTTGAAATTTCCCAAGTGCCTCTCAAAATTTGTAAGCTCGGAGGCCCCCAAAACTTCGGACTTATCGTGGGTCGAAATGCCGAAAACATCTGAAGAGGCCGAAAGGCCAAAAAATACTCCTACTGTATGGGCCGAAAGGCCGAAAAATACTGCCTTGGTGAAATTTGACCAAGTGTGAAAATCTTGCCCGGTCCATCTGGTATTTGAACCCTGGAACTTTATCCAGTGAAGACTTTTGGGTGAGCTGCCCGAAGCCTCTGCATGATCTCCTGAACTTCTTCATAATTGATCTCTTTCCTTTTTACTTTGGTGACCCTTCGTTCTTGCTTCTTTCTGAAGATATTTAATTCAGAAGTGAAGAAAGTGATATGTTCTTCGTGCTGCAACATTCTGTGTATCTCTTCTTTCATATAAAACAGTTGCTGCAAGGCCTCCTTGGTATTGACTCCGGCCGGAATGTCTCTAAATTGTTGGACCACTTCCTTGGAGGGACGCAGAGCTTGTTGGCTTTCATCTTGGTAGATGTAGGCCGACCCCTGTGAAGAATGTATCTATATCATTGACCCATGTTATTACCTCCTCCCGCTTTTCACCTATGAGGGCCTGGTGCTTCTTGTAGGCCTTAATTATTTTGGCCATTTGCTTGGTCCAAGTCTCAAATTTATCCAGTTCTTCGCCCTCATAGGCTTTGACCAAAATCTGGAAGCGTTGCTTTCTAATTACCTCCAAATCCTGGAGAGTTGCCTGCCACTTAGCTACCTCGGCATCCATACCCCCATCATCTTCCACCAGGTCGATGAGTGAATTAGCCTCAACCAAAATGGTCTTGTATGGCCTGAATATTGACAGGATTGCCTTCTCTCCGAATTGTTTGAAGTCATTTATCCAATCGACACTCGCCTGGATGAAAGAGGGGGTTAATCCTGCCGGCAAATCTGGTGTAGCCCTTTTATCAATCATAGCTTGTAATGAAGCCTCTGAACAGTTCGGGTCAATGGGACCCACCATCTTTTGAATGACCCTTTTTAGAGCCTCATTTTGGTCCGTTAAAGATTTTATGGTCTCCTCGTCTTTACTCATGAACCCCAGAGCATGCTTGAGTCCCAACGCTGCTAATGTCTTGCTCCCTTCTCTAGTTGGTTCCCCCAAGTCTATTTCCTTGAATGTATAGTCTCCTGATGAACCCGTGGTTTGAGAGGTGCTCGGGGGTGGGATAGCTATTTGTGCTATCCATCGACCCTTAGGGTCTTGGGTCACATATGACATAGTTTTAGCAGGCACACTCACGTTTAAATGGTGGAAAGCTTGCTTCACGGTAGTTATACTTGTATCGTCTCCATCCAGTTCACTTGTGTAGGTTCTTCTCCGAGGTTGTATCTCCTTGGTAAACCAAGTAGGTTTACCGGAAGCAGTTACTGGCTCATATGGTGCCACATGGAGAATTGAGGTCAAGCTTTGTTGCCCTATAACTATTCCCTGTTCTGATTCCTTCTCTGCCCCTTTTCCTTGTCCATCTTCTCCTTCTTCCATTCTTTCCCCTTATGTATCCTTTTGTGTTTCCTCCTCTTCCTTATCTTGCTCACTGACCTCCTTTTCCTTTTCCTTCTCCGGGCTTTTGCCAGCTGATGAATCAATTACCATTTCTGGCCTGAGACCGGTCATGGCCTCTAGTGAGGTTTGAAAAGGTGATGTGTCTTTTGTGCTTACTGCTCCTTCGGTTGCCTGAGTGGCACATGTTAAAGGGATTGATATTGGTGGAATAATTGTTGGCATGATTGTAGTGGGAGGTGAGGAGATGGTGGTAGTAGATGGAGGCTGAGTTGGTGCAAGAGGTGTTGGAGTTGGTAAGGAAGTTGGTGGAGTAAGTATGTGGGGTGGTGGAGTGAAAACATGACTCCCTCCAGCTACATTGTCTGTTACTAAACTCTGAGTTACCCCATTGTCTTGGGTTTTAGGCCCTTGAGCAGAATTGGGGCCTACTGGTGGAGTAGGAACATTCACCGGAGGATTGGTGAACTGGACCGGTGGAGGAGTAAGGGCTACCTGAGGTTGTATGAATGATGGTGGAGTGAGGGCAACTTGAGGTTGTATGAGTGGTGGTGGAGTGAGAGCAACTTGAGGTTGTATGAGTGGTGGTGCCCCAGTGTATGTGTCTTGGCCTTGGTCCGAAAAGCCTTCAAGTCCCTCAAAATCAGAGAGCATAAACTCATCCGGTCCTAATGGATCCACAGGATCATCCTGTTCTTTGGGATCCTCTATGTGTTTCTTAGTAGTTTCCTTTTCTCTCCTCTTCTGCAACCTGGTCTTTCGGACTAAGGGCTCACTTGCGTCCTCTTCCTCAGGTTCTTCTTGTACAGTTTCTAACTGCGGAGATTCGGAACTCTTCTTCCTCTTATAAGTTTTCTTCTCAGTGGTGGGGGAAGATTGGCCAGAGGTGGATGGGCCTTCCCCTGATTGGGGTTGTGACAATCCTGCTAGTGGGTCAATCTAGCCCGTCATTATGGTTTTCTTAGGCCTAGGATTGGAGCCATATTCAACTGGTCGTTCATTACCATAAACCGTTCTTGGCTTCTGAGGGGGAGCCTTCTTATATTTAGGAGCTGTTGACTTCTCTCCTCGTTGTTTCTCTACTTTCTTGGAGGGCTCCATTAATGTTTTCACTGGGATCGGGCTCATCCGGTGTGGCTTCTTGATCCAAGATATAGTAGTTTTTATCACGTGCCTTGCCCTGAAGTCTATGTCATCATTTTCACCTTTGTCTACCTCGGCGTTCATGATTGGCCGGTCACACACCTTATCTTGTGTGTAAATATCTTCTAAGACATCCTCTGAATCACATTCCCATATCTTCGAGGAAATAGGAACCTTCAACACCTCTTTTGCCAGAGCTAGGTTCATTCTGCAGTAATCTCGGATTCTGACCTCATGGTCATCTATACAGTTTATCCAATGATCTTCCAGATGTGGCTCATGTATGTAGAATCTGCCGATGATATGGCTATAAGTTCCTATGGGGTCAAAACGAGCTCGCACTGTCTTGTAAACTTGTAAGGGGCAATCATCCCATTCAAAAGCAAGGGATTTGCAAACCTTCATGTCCTGTAGTGTATAGGGTCCCAAAGAGATGGGAAAGTCCCAACAGTGCTTCTTATGCTTGATGTGCTCGTATGCATCTGCGAGCTATCTGGCCATCTCCAATAGGATTATCCAGTCAGATGGATACTTGGGTAGCTTCTTTGGTTGTACGGTTGACCCAGCTATCCGAATGTACGTGAATGTCCTGAACTGGATGAAATAGGCCCCAATGGCCCTCACCTTAGCAACAGCCTCTTCTGACATGCTTTTACCAAAGTCACCTTCAATAGATCGGATGAGTGCGAAAATGAATGTGTCGTTGACTATTCTGTAATCAGGGGAATCCTCTGACATGTTTGCTCCTTTTACCAACTGCGGGTATACAAGATGGGGCCATGCATTTGGATCATTCAAACTTCCCCTCTTGGTGAGGCCGGGATAATCTGCCCGTGCAGCTAGTAGGTACATTATGTAAGTGCTCATGTAGAACTTTGGGTTATGCTTCACTGCTGTCAACTGCTCATCCAGGTTCTCACTAATAATAGTGCCCCAGTCAAATCTTGCCTTTCATTCCCTGATCCTCTCTATCAGCAGGATCATCCAGTGCTCAAGTTGGGTGGACTGTGGTAACCCATACACCCTGCTTATCATTGTTATAGCTGCCTGGATATCATCCCTCATATAACCTCTCCGGAGGTCTATCTTGTCCAGTCTGTTCTTGGGAAGTGGTTGC
The DNA here is from genome assembly GCA_018584345.1 of Thuja plicata. Lineage (NCBI taxonomy): Eukaryota > Viridiplantae > Streptophyta > Pinopsida > Cupressales > Cupressaceae > Thuja > Thuja plicata. Next base: position 2,330,949 of record MU223836.1, on the reverse strand, counting down.
TTCAAATATTCCTTATTCATCATCTCGTTTACTATTGGCTCCTTGTTGCCAAACCACTTGGTCCCCTTTTCTATGTAGAAGTCATAGAACTTGTCTATGCCTTTGTGGAGGTGAAAGACGTCCTCAATGACATCTGACCTGATGTCCAATACAACCTGATCTTCTGAGTTCACTACCACCCTTTTGTCTGAATCATAGTGGTGAGCTAGGGTGATGATCAATTCTGAAGATGCAATAGCCACGGGGTGTGCGACTGCATTTACTAGCCCGGATAGGACTAATGAGGTACAGTCTTCGGATCTGTTTGCCGGTTGGGAGCACTAAGTAAGAAATTCATTCCAATCCACGTTCCCGATGTTGGTATCAGTTATCTCGCTGTGTTTGTTCCCCACCTTTGAGCTAGCGGGATTCCCCTTGTATTGAAACTTCATTGGGGATACTGTCTTTGGTTCATTCATTCCTGCAAGAAAAGTCAAATATCAGTAGCTTATTGAACATAAGAACAATTTAAACTATGAAAGCAAGTAAAGAAAGCTGAAAAAAAAGTTGAAGTGCAAGTTTTCGCACTTTCGAACCTTTCGGGGTTTTGGACACCGAAAACTATTTCGGATACCGAAAAGTTTGAAAGTGCGAATAAGTATATGGGAAGGCCTAGTCCATCGGGGCTTTCGAAGTTTCGGAGGCCGAATTGGGAGGGGTTTGCTTAAGGACGCCGAATCGTCCGCACACGGCGAAGAACCAGGATGAACCTGATCGGAGGTTTCGCTTTCGGATTTTCGGACTTTCGGACGTCCGAAAAGCCGAAAGCCCCGAAGCAGAACTTGGCGAAAAGAGAAGACCCTGTTTTCGGGCCTTCGGAGGTCGATAAAGACCTGCGGCCAACGCCGCGACTAACAAGCTCGCAAGACCCTAATCCTAGACCCGACGACACAAGAAAAACCAAAGGGCCGACAGGGAGGGACGCCCCTGTCGACACACGAAGACACAGAAGCCCCAAAGGGCGCCGAAACAAAGTGCCCTAGGTTGGACAGGCACTAGGGACACTGAAAAGACCCTAAACCTAAGGCAAACCGAAAGCACGAAACAAGGAAGAGCGGAGGAAACCTACCTCGATCGACCAAGTGGAGGGAGGGCGACCAGGCGACGAAACGAAGGCGGGCGGCGAGGAGCAGATGGAACGCGAGCGAGAGCACAAACAAAAACCGCAAAGTGACAAAACAAAGGAGGCTACCCCTTTTATAACCCGCGGGCTGACGTCAGCGGGTTCGGGGTTTCGGAGAACGAATCGCTGAAAACCCGGAGGGGACTAAGAACCTTGCGGCCTTTCGGTGATTTCAGACTCCGAAATCATTGAAAGGCCGGGTCTTCGGCCGTTCGGCCCTTTCGGTATTTCGGAGGACCTAAATCCTCCGAAAGGCCGAAAGTGCCGAAAGATCAAGTCTTCGGCCTTTCGAAGGACGTAAGTCTTCCGAAAGGCCGAAAAAAGGTTCTTTTACCTTCTCTGGTTTCAGTAATCTTCCCCGGTGGCTGACTAGATCTCTACGAGGGGCGGACACGATGAAAGGAAAAAAAACAAAAAAGAAGGGGGGGTCCCCATGGTCAGAGGACCTAAAATGGGGTGTGTTGTGGACCCACAACAGTAACCAGGTGTCCAGTAGAGAATCGATGTCGACACTAAAAAGGGAGGCCATACTAATCATGTGATTGAGTCCAAGGCCTACCCCCAACCATGAGCACTTCATCACCTGGCAATGGTGTGGAGATATCTATGTCAACCAAAATGCGGGTGAACATAGAGCAACCCAACGAAGCCGTAGCCTCATCCGCCTTCAACAAATGGCCAATAGTGTTTCCAATGGCCTCAAAGCAAGAAATCTCCCAAAAGTAGAGTGGGAGATTGGGGAGACGAACCCACACAGAGCGCACAGTGAGCGGTTCAGCTAGGGGGTTGAAAGAGACTTTCCAGGGTTTGGTGGAAAGAGTGATTCCCCCAAACCCACAACTTGCTCAACACCAAATCCCGGTCTTCAGAAGAAGAAAAGAAAGCAATGAAAAATCCCTTGCACAAGGGAAAAGTTCCATGTTACCAAAGACTAAGGGTTGCCAAGAACTTGTTATCCAACAATGCAGATCCGGAAGAGAAGGCCAAAGGCTAGTGAATCTACAAACCAACCCACGACATTGGTAGAACTCCACATTACCCACCACATCCAGGCCACACACCACCACAAGGGAGGCCTTAACACAAGCAATGGGTCAAGCTTTCACCTTTGGAGGAATAGCAGAAGCAGATTTGGCAGCACGTGCATAACTTCGTCTACCAACAAGAGACTTTGAGGGGGACAGGGAGCAGGGTTGGGTGGGAAACCATTCCTCCAGTAGCAGTAGCGACCCCTGAACCATCGACTGCTAGGTGTGGATCTGACTCCAGCCCAAGAAGAGATGAGGAAGAGGGTTTAGGGCGACCCCCCTCCCACCCACTGTTTACCAGAAACAACAGTAGAAGCAACCCCATCGGCGGGCGTAACAAAAGGGTCCAAACCACCCACAAGGCACTGCAGAGTGGACGTATCTGCAGGGGTAGCAAACATGGACGGTACAACAGCAGTTGTCGAGGCCCACAGCTGCAAGCCATCACCAAACAACAATCCTTTGGTAGTAGCTGCTGCACAAACAGATCCAAGACATTGAATCCCAGTCCCCACAACAATTGCTAGGCAGGAACCAAAAACAACAGGAGCATCATCAATCAATCCCACAGGGGGCGGCGTAGAGGCCCCAATAACCGTTGCAAAGGATACCGAATTCAAATTTTCGACTGAGTGGGAGGAGCAACACTTGGAGTCATTTTGAATCTAGCACAAAGTGATATAATGGATCATTTAGTTATTTCATACTTTCTACACTTTTTAAAGAAGGAACTCAAACTAGGTTCTAAAAAACATGTTATCAAGAGCAATGTTTTCCTGAAAGCCCACAATTTTTTTACAATAATTCTTTTTTGCTTGTCTTGTTCAACTTTAAACTGGTTCTGTTCAGTGGCCTACATGGTTTCATTTTGAGAATTGGTGGGTGATATTATGGGTTAACACTCAATTCCAAAAGCCGACAACGGATCATTTATTTTTTCAATAGGTTCTGCATTTTTTTATGGAGAAAACCCGGGTTCTTAAAAAACATGTCATCAAGAACAATGTTTTCCTGAAAGCCCACAAAAATTTTACAAATTTTTTTTTGCTTCACCTGTTCAACATTGAGCTTGTTCTTTTCCATGACTTGGATGGTTTCATTTCAAGAATAAGTGGGTGATATTATGGATCACCACCTAATACGAGAAGGCAAGGGCCAATAGCTACAGTTGATCAAAGCATTGTTAAGGCAAACTGTTCTCAGGAAATCAAGAGTAAGCAAAATTTTACAGGTGCTAGGCTCAGGTAGTTAGCATAAAATTATAATTTAAATGACAAGGCCAAGTGGTACAAAAAGCAATTTTTATCCCACAATACACTTGATTATACTTTTACAGTTTACAGCTTTACAGCAAACAAAAAAGAAATCGTATGATCTGATGTTTTTGATGAGCTTATGAATCAGATCCTCCAGACCAGAATGTGCATAGCAGACATTACTTAAAAGTCAAAAGAAATAAGTAGTAACTCCTATACACGGGCTTCAGGCAGTCATGCAGTGCCCTCGTTGTCTCGCATTGCAGTAGCAGTTGAAACCTTGTGTCTACGAAGAGCCCTTCTGTGCTTACGGCTGTGCTTTCTTTGTGGGGGACCTTCTAAATCTGGATGAGAATCTTCAGCTCTTTTAGGATGGCCAAAGACAAAGTCTAGAGGGTCTGCAAGAAAATCTTCTACACGATTACTTCCCTGAATGCATTAAACACATCACAGATATCAATTCTTTAGAAAATTCAGTTCAAATGATACGTTCAGTTTCCTCTTGTTCAAACTAGTTATGCTCAAAGTCTGTTACAAGTACATACCTAGAATTCAGCTATTCAAAAAACAAATGCAAGGAAGAAGTGACATCTGAGAACACTAACATTTTAAAAATGAAGACTTAAAAACCAACGCAAGCTCACATGGTTGAAACAACACTTACAGAGATAGCAGTATTTGTGGAACCTTGAAATTTTTCCATTACTCCATCACCATATTTTACATCATTGGATCTCTGAACAGACCAAGCATCCCCTGACAAATTCCTGCGACGCCACCTTGACAACGGTGCTTCCATATTTGAATCATCAAAAACTTTCTCTAGGTAGTAATGCTTATTTAAAAGTCGCATTCTCCAAGGATTGTTGCTGTGCTTGTTCAGCAAACTGTAGTAATTAATCAATCTTAGATGATTAGAAGCTCTTGCAAGTTTCTATACAAAATGCAAAGCATATATATTGATATCTCAAATGGACCAAGCCATTAAATATATATATATTGAAGATCATACATAGTTGCCAGCTCTCTTTGTAAGCGACTCCCTTCCAAGGAGAGAATGTGATCCAGGCAAGAATTAAGGGCCTTGGCGGATCCCAACATCCCACTTAGTATAGCTGCAGCTGAAATACATACCCTCAATTCAGAACGTTTAAAAGATTGGCTTTCATGAAGATATCAGTATCAAGGAAGTATTATCTAAATGTTTTATAATAAAAGAAACTAGACTGAATTTGACTACTGACTCATGTATTTCGAATATTTACAGAAAAAATAGGGAACTACTTTCTACCATGCACGCATAAACCAGAATTGCCTAATTTCAGCAGATATATCCATACTATTAAATTGTAAGCCATTTAATGTGTAATATCTTGCTCTTTCTGAAACATTTGCCATAGCATAGCCACTAAAACCATACTTCAGGTAGGGAAAAAAGAGACCCATCTCCATAGGGGGAATTAATCACTGAATTTGTGAAAGCATTTCGAGTAAAATAGCCAATTCAGCAAAACTACAAGGAAAAGTACTCCTCACAAGTTGATAGATATATAGAGTTACAAACCCCAAATTTGAAGTTGAGAACCACATCCCAATTCTTTATAATCAGAGTTGCATGGAAACAAATAAATGATGTTGGACATCAAGACAGTATAAAAATGGAAATCATAAAAATATACTCGTATGTCAAAAGGTACAGAACAAAACTTTATATATATATATTTTGTTATATTATGTTTGTGTCTGCAATCTAACAAAATAAATATTATAAACTAATTTAATATGTTTGTGCATATACTGTTGTACTTATATGAAATTTTTCATCATTTACCAAGTTGTAAATAACAAGTTAGTCATATCTCATTCATGAGTCAAATTTTAAGTATAAATTTCTCATTTGTCATTTATAATCTGTTTCTGAGTCTTTGTTTCTAGCTCTTGTCATTGTGTCATTGTCAATTTCAGCAAACACCTATGCGGAGCTTAAGAGATCGTTTTGAGCATCCTAGACAGGGAGGATGCATCAACTCGAGTATAAGACCAGGCAGTACAATACAAAGCAGAGAACTGAGGAAATGTGATTTTGAAGAAAAGGTGCCTGAAGCACATTGGGAAGAGACATACAGGTGGTCCAGAATATGTTGAGAGGAAGAGAAAGTCATAATATAAACGGGTCAAAATCACATATAAATGCCTCCAACAAGCTTGGGTGCTTCCCTACGTGGTCCATTCTCATTTTGTAAGCCAAAAATCACTTTCAAGC
>MU223836.1:2306516-2324979 GCA_018584345.1 Thuja plicata | reverse complement strand
CTTGTTGACGATTTGTGAAGCAAAAGACAGCTCTCATTTTGTGTGAGGAGCTTGGAAATGAGGTAGTTTGAATGCAACTGGTTATTCTTTAAGTTTTGATCAAGCCCATGCTAGGTAGTTGCATATGGTCTCATTACACAAGATATAAAAAAGAGAATAATTTATGCATTCTTTAGTGAATATTTTAAATCTAAAAGAATGCAATCTTGCATCCGTATGTGTCAACATTTCTCTAGAATTGTATGTGATTGCAAAAGAGGGAGGTTGGGCATTTTTAGAAACAAGGGTATTGTTCAATTTTTTTTATTTTCTTGTTTTTAATTTGTGTCATTGGATCTGCCAGTGTCATATCCCTCCTGACTACTGAAAACACATTATGTTTATTTGATGCACTGGATGTTATATTTTTGGTTTTCATGAAACTATGGTTATGTATATTTGATGTCCTAGATGTTATATTTCTAGTGTTCATGAAACAGTGGTTATGTTTAATTGATGCCCTAGAGGTTATAATTCATGTTTATCATGGAACAGTGGTTTAGATTATATAAGAGAAATGATACTATGTTATGCTCTTAATCTAGAGTTGAATTTGATTTATTTCACATGTATTATAATCAATATGATGATTTTAGACTAACTAAAGTCCTTGTCAGTGGTTGCAAGAAAGGATCGTCCTCCAAGGAGGGAGGGAAAGTATCACCAATATGGAATGCAAACATGATCATGAGCCTTGAGCTAACTGAATCTCCGAACTGGGAAGTTTTGGCCAAGATGAGGTTGTAGCTAAGCTCAGTAAGTGGAGTTAAGAAAAACCTAGTTGGTCCTACTTCGTCAGTAGTTGAATTGATAGTATCCTTGTCGTTAGGAGTCAGGACCTTACGTCTTCGTCTAGACTTGGCTAACCTATTCGTTTAGCAGGACGCATGGTGATATCCTTTCTGCATTTGCTATAATGTACTTAATGATTAAATTATTCATTATATATATATATATATAAGTACTAATATATATATATATATATATATATATATTTTTATAATTACATAAATGTATATATAGAGAGAAATATAAATATATATTTTTATTTTTATAATTATAACCGTTTTTTAAAATTTAAATATTCTTTCATGAGAAGTTTTGAATTGTTTTTTTTCTTAAATAAGCCATACTTAATATGGTGTTAATTATATTTAACCCTTTTGATATGGCATAAAAGAAAAATGAAAGGCGAATTAGTGTTTTTGAAAATTGACACCATGTATGTTGATGAGGGGGGCGTAATAAAAAAAAGGCATGTTAAATTAAATTTTTGGCTGGAAATAAAAGTAATAAAACGCACATCATGTGTTTGTTTTAAAGGGAAATGAAACCCAAATGAAAATTGAGAAAAGGTATTGAAATTTCATTTCAAAAGGAATTAGGGTGTAAAGGCAATGTTAAAAAGATATTTTGTATTTCATTCTTGGCATTCACGGCAAGAGAAAAAATAAACAGCAAGAGGAAAACGTCCAGCGAGGAGAAAACCACACAGCAAGAAGAAGAATTTGTGTGGAGTTGTGTGGAGAGGGGTTGTGATATCCCCAATATTCTGAAATCAATTGCAATTCTAAATAAGTTTGGCGAGGATTGGCAAACCTTGTCCACTATACATAATTTGCATTTATGTTGCAAAACAATAAAGTTTGAGATGATTGATGAGCTTGACAATCACCATGTCATCAATCCTCCATGTAGCGAACATAATTATGATGTCATTTATGAGTGACCAATATGATCACTTACAGATTGCACCATAACATATTGACTATATGAGGGACTAGTGACTTGATGAACAACTAAGACCACCCATCATCTTGTAACCACCTTCATATTATGCATCTCATCAATGTAGTTAATCAATATTCATCATAATTGCACCCATATATTGTAATGCATATATCCATAATAAGTCGACACCATCTTTGAATGCATACGTCCATGATAAACGACACCATAAAGGTCATACACATATCCATAACAATCATACACTGTCATAAACATATCCATAACAGTTTAGCATCATACTATCATGCATATATGCAGAACAGATTGGCATCATCTTGTCGTACACATATTCATAACAAATCAGCATCATATTGTCTTGCATATACTCAAAATAATTCCACATCCTGCTATAATACATGTATTCTTAATTACGTCTGCATAACATCATAGTGCGTTGCCATTGTACATCTGCATATCATCATATAGATCGCATCACAATTGCATTGCCATTATCGGCACTTAGCATATGAAAGGAATAATATTCATTATGTCTATGGCGAGATTATTATGTTAATCGGTTAACAACCGCTAACCATAATAATTATTCCATGATTATTTTGGTTATAAGTCGATTAAGGGAGGCGTCTTTCCAAACACACCTCTTCCCCTTATAACGCAAGTATATAATGTTAATTGCTTCATTTGATCGAGGCATATTGGATTAGAAACTTATTAGTTCTTAATATCTTATACTGTAAGGATCCCTCTGTGCAAGAGCACTCTACCTTTCGGCATCCCCTTTGGTGTAAGCATATAAAGTCATAGACAAAAACGGCATCTCAGTGCATAGTTATATCGTCATATCAGACAGCCTTATCAGCGTTTACTAGAGCATATATCGATTGCCACATCAGTACAGTTGCATATAATTAATTGCAGATCAAAAACAGCAATCAATACGTAATTATTGAGACTCGTCTCAATCTTGCATATGTTACCTGCTATATCAGAAACAACAAATACATTATTTATATATCGATTGTTTACACAATCGATGAATAACGTTTGCCTTGTATATAAGACATTATAATTACATTTATCATACTGCATATGTATTTGGAATAAGCTTCAATTATTTATATTTATCTTCCATTAATTGCTTCATTAGCAAGAAGTTATTTTATCTTCCATTACGTGATTATCGTCCATTACTTGCTTCTTAAAGAATTGAGGGAAGTTTTGTAGTATTCCTTAATACAAAAAAAGGGGACATTACAATTGGTATCAGAGCCACCTTTCCTACCTAAAAAGTGAATGAACGACAAAATAATCATAACATACAGCAGGAGAACAAAACAGAAAGAGAATGCACAAATGGGCGATGAAGGAAATGTCAGAACAAATTGGACCAATTCCTAAACGAACAAAGGAAGATTCAAGACACAATGACGAATTCATTGAGGCATTAACACAGGTCACCATAAACCAAACTTCAGAAAATAGTCAAACGATGAAACCGCCGAACATAAGCTCACAAAGCCAGAACTCTCAGCCAGGGATTCCCACTTTCACACCCGATTCGAAAACACCCAAGCAATCTGAATTAATTATATTACAAGAATAGTTTAAAAGAGATTGGGAAGACGGTGATCTCAAAAGTGAAATCTCTCTAAAAGAATATCTAGAGCTAAGGGTGAAATACCTATCCCCCGAAGGAAATTCAGTATTGAAAGGGAAGGCAGTAAAATCCCATGCCTTATCAGCAAAAACAAACTTCACGAGAAACAATGGTTGCTCTTCAAGGACTTGGTCATATAGTGGAACCCTTGCTTCCTCTCAAGGATCTTGTACAGAGAATACAGGTTTTAAAATATATAAAGTCGAGAGCTATGATACAAATGAACTCGGTAGACACGGCATACCTTTCTTTTTCCCAAAAGAAAACTCCACCATCTACAAAGAGGAAGAAGGAGACTCCAATCTATCCAATACATCTAACCCCCTTCATCACATTACAAATGGAGGGATAACAATAAGAAGATGGGAAAAAGAGATTCCACACGAAACCCTGTCTAGTAAGGAAGCACTTACACCTCCTTTTAAAAAGGGAGAACGCACAGGAATGCATTATCGAGAAAGAAATGAGGAAACCATAAAACCTAAGGGTAATGGTAATTGTAATGCCACACACAACCCATTATTTGAATTTGAAGAAAGTATAGTTTATGACAATTCCCTTTTCCAAATTGAAGAAGGATTCAGTAAGAAACACATCAATAAAGAGGACCTTGGCAATGACTCCGATCGAGGCTTTTTCGCCACCTTAAAAGGATTTCCCCAACATACATTCCAAGTTAGAGGCCATTTAGAAGGAAAAGGCATAATGGTACTAATAGTGTCATGAGTCGTAATCGACATATGTACAATATCAATGTATTTCAATGCATATATATAATTTATTCAAATACACATCTCTTTGAATATAAATATATGCTTAAACTCCTTATATCAATAAAAACATGAATCCATAATAATTAATCAATATCATAGATAAATAATTATATTAATAGTAATAGTAAATATACAAGTAATATGTCAACATAATATTACTAATCAATAGTATATTATTAATTAATATATAGATACTATTAATCAATATACAATACAATATCAATAATAATATTTGCTTGAAAATATTGTGAATAACATTTAATAATAATTACTTGACACTTAAGAAATGCAATCCAAATTTCCTTGATAAAATAAAATATTAGCGTCGGAGGCTGATGGCTCTGCAGAGTGGGTTGAATCTCTCTGCCGTGGTGGCTAGGGTTTCTTTCTCCCTCCCCAAAAATAGGGTCAAAATCTCTCACCCGTTCCACTCTGCCCGACCATGTCCATCTTTGAAGCTAGGAGGAGTCCAAGGGGTTTGAAGGAGAATGGCTCCACTTTGTTGGAGCGTTTGTAGCGGCGGGAGGTCTATTTTGAAATGGGAGGCACCTCCCTTTCTGCCGACCCACGGACGAAGTCGACTCAGGTTGTGCAAGTCACGGGAAAACAATAGGGGTTGGGGGCCCTTTGCTTACGAGACCCCATTCTAATGCAACGACAGTGTTTGATGGCTTGCAAAATGCCAACAATAACAGCGACAACCCAGTCCATGGTGGGGTTTGTGCCATCGAAAACAGAGACAAAAGGGTGAGGTCTGTGGGGTCTAAGACACGGGCCTACTCACGACCTGCCAAGAAACGTTTAGGGTTTCATCAACAGATAGGTTTATCAGATGGGAAGCTTGTGCCAACATCCACCAAGGAGATATCTGTGGATCTGGATAAGGAGGCAGATGAAGAAGTGGCCCACAACCTAGTTGTTTTTTCTAAGTTGGGATTATTTCCACGATTTAGAGTTTTTTGGCCAAGCTTGCAACTTCATACCTGGATATCTAACAACTGAGTGCCCATACTCACTGGTTGGGTTCAAATCTACCCTACAAGTAAGGGTTTCTTCACTGTTGTTTTCGAAAAGATTCAAGACAAAAACATGATTCTGTGTGACCAGGTTTGGTGTTGGGAAGAGAATTATGCACTTATGCTAAAACCTTGACACCCAAATTTTAGTCCAAGTTCTAAAGTGTTTGACAAAATTCCAATCTGGGTAAGGCTTCCAAATCTTCCTCTCCATTTATGGTTTGATTCTTGTCTTGAAGCGATTGGGAACACACTCGGGAGTTTTCTGATGGTGGACGAGAATTCGTCAAATTTGTATCATTCTACCTTTGCGCGTATCTTAGTGGAAATAGATACTATTGGAGGGCTTCCCGCAGAAATCAAGATCAAAACCTCCAAAGGTTGTTGGGTATAGACATTGGATTATGAAGGTATATCCATTAGATAGAGATCATGCTTCTAAACAGGGCATATGGCTGTGAAATGTGATAAAGTCAAATCAAAGAAGTATGCTTCCTGGCGGAAAGATGTTGCGCTACAACACTATACGGTAGAAAAGAAAGGGGAGAAACAATAGAGCTTATCCCGGGTTGTTACGGGGGAACAAATACAAAAAACTATAGAATCTACTCCGCAGGAGGTGCAAACAACAACACATAACAAAACCACAATGTTGGTAGGGGTGGATAGGGAACTACAATCGAGTACTGGTGTTGGTACTCCTGAGGGAAAATAAAAAAGTAAGTCATGAATCTCTCAGGTGCCCGAGGTAAACGCAACTAGGTAAGATCAGGCTCAACAGGAAGTTTCAGAGGCAGAAGACCATGAGCGACTTCCCGACAATAAATTTGTTGGATGGGAGAATGAAGTCGCTCGAGTTGAAGATGGTTGGTAGACAGTGAAAAGGAAAAAGGAGAGGAAGTTGAAGGATTCATCCTTTGATATGATCCTTCGATCTCACACTAAGGCACGAGACAAAGTTTAGGATCATTGAGTTTACTTTCTTAGTTTGTGTTGCTGTTTTTAGTGATTTGCTAATGGATCTCACTATTTTAGCCTCTTCAGGGATGGTGGTACCCTTGTTGTTACTACCCTTGAACTGAGCCAAGCATCTCCCAGTTAATTATTAATAATAAAATTAACTTTTCACTGATAAAAAAAAAAATGATTAAAAATATTATTATATTACTAATCAAAATAATATTAACCAATATAAATAACATTAACAATATTACCCAAATCAAATTCTAATAAAAAATATTATATTAAACAATATAATACTAACCATATTAACCAAATCAATACTATGTGATTAACCATTTCCAACGACATGGAAAAGGTTCGATTACAATATTCAAATGACCCCAGTTTGTTGATGTTATCTAGCATTGGGAGTTATCTTTCTCCTGAAGGCGAATCACTTGTCCAAGAAATGCGAAGGGTCTTGCATTTGGAAATTGAAATGACTTGCATGGAGATGTGAAGTGACATCCATTTGAAATGAAGAGACTTATGCTTGGAATATAAAGAGTCTTCAGTTTCGAAGATGAAGAGTCAAGTCTTCTATATATTTCTTTGTCTTGTGCATTGGTGAGGTGTTAGTCACGCATTATATTGCTGGTTTTGTGTGTAGTAGATATTTTGTTCGTTCAGTTTGAAGCACTGTACACAGATCTCTATTATTTTATCAATAAAGCATCATTTCTTGTGTGGCTGGGTTTTTCCCAGGATAAATATTAGTGTCTTATTGTTCTTTATTCTGTCATGTTTTGCTACTTCAATTCCTGGTAAAATAATAGAGATCTGTGTACAAGTCTTCTATATATTTCTTTGTCTTGTGCATTGGTGAGGTGTTAGTCACGCATTATATTGTTGGTTATGTGTGTAGTAGATATTTTGCTGGTTCAGTTTGAAGCATTGTACACAAATCTCTATTATTTTATCAATAAAGCATCATTTCTAGTGCGGATGGGTTTTTCCCCTCAAGTTGGAGGGTTTTCCCAAGATAAATATTACTGTTTTTTTGTTTCATCCATTCTTGCATGTTTTGTATTAAGAATTTTATGTTTCTATGCTATTATGGTTCATAACATTAACATGGTATCAGAGCTTGGACAGCCTTGACTCTCTCATGAGAGAGGTTGGAATATAAGATCAAGTATATGTGTAAGTATTCAGGAGTATGGATGATGACTATCATTGGAGTTGGGCGTTTGTGTTTCAAGAAGTAAAGGATTTGTATACAACCGTGAAATGGGCAGCAATAAGAAATTATGTGATTGTTGTTATTCATGTCTTCTACTGACTTGCATTCTTGATGAGTGAAATTGGCTTCCTCTGTATGGTTGTATGAATGTATTCAGTGCTTCATAGACAAATGATGTTGAAAACTCCTTAAGTACTATGGAAGATATTACTGTTTGAAAGTTTTTTGGCGTATTGTGAGGAGGATTAAACAATGAAGAGATAAGTATTTTATGAGTGTACCATTGAATATTGATCATGAATTTTATACAGTTAATTCAAGCATTAACATTAGGAATAGTGAAATGTATGCTTTTAGCATTGAACGGTATATTTCTTTTGGATAGTTTGATTCTATAAACTTCTACTAATCTCTTAAAAATGCTTCCAGGACGGATCGAGAAGCAACAAGATGATGAGAGATTACATGCAAAGTTATGCAGGCTGTAGAAATGAACATAAGGGGCACTGCTTGCAATCATGAGACTATATTGGTGTCACATTAATCATTTAAGAGGAAGAACCTAGACATTTTATCATTATGATTTGTTTCTTCTAAGAGGAAGAAATGATATTTAGAGGGAGACTCTTCAGCTGCAGAGATCAGATTTGCATAGTCAATCTGAATTTGAAATTTGTAGCCACATAGTAGACAATGATTTGGGATGAGGTCGAGGAGGACAGTCCTAAACTTGAATATGTCAAAAGATTGATGCAAGGGTTTGAAGATTCAGAGGGAGCTTGCGTTGCAGCGGGAGAGTGCCAAGTCCTCTGCAAAGGATCAACAAGCTCGTGAAGCAGTGTGACTACAAAAACTCATTGTTTAGTCAAGCATTGGAACCAAATGTATTTTATCGTGATAATCAAAGTTGTGAGATTGCTGCTCTTGCTGAGAGAGAGAGAGTCTCAGCTTCATTGATTTATACATGTTAATGAGTTCTTCTCCGTGAGGGAGAAGTTCGAGGTGCAATCCCTTGTTAATGAGTTCTTCTCCGAGAGGGAGAAGTTTGAGGTGCAATCCCTTGTTAATGCATTCTTCTTTGCGAAAGAAGTTTGAGGTGAAAGCCCTCGTTCCACCCTCTGGGAGTAGCTATGGTGGATGTCATGTGAGAGACTCCATGACTTAGCTCTTGTGTTATTCCCTCTGGGAGTAGCCATGGTGAACGTCATGTTGAGTTGACGATATCACATTGAGAGAATCCGTGATAAAGTTTTTGGTTTTCTCACAATGGGTGTAGCCATTGTGAGGGTCATGTTGAGAGAATCCATGACATGAGAATCTAGAAGATACCTCCCTAGCTAAGAGAGAGTGTTGATGTTATATAGTGTCGGGAGTTATCTTTCTCTTGAAGGCTAATCACTTGTCCAAGAAATGCGAAGGGTCTTGCATTTGGAAATTGAAAAGACTTGCATGGAGATGTGAAGAGACATCCATTTGAAATGAAGAGACTTATGCTTGGAATATAAAGAGTCTTCAATTTTGAAGATTAAGAGTCAAGTCTTCTATATATTTCTTTGTCTTGTGCATTGGTAAGGTGTTAGTCACGCATTATATTGTTGGTTCTGTGTGTAGTAGATATTTTGATGGTTCAGTTTGAAGCATTGTAAACAGATCTCTATTATTTTATCAATAAAGCATCATTTCTTGTGTGGCTGGGGGCTTTTCCCCTCAAGTTGGAGGGTTTTCCTAGGATAAATATTAGTGTTTTTTTGTGTCATCTATCCTTGCATGTTTTATGTTAAGAATCTTTTGTTTCTCTGCTATTCTGGTTCATAACTTTAACACAGTCAACCCTCCACGTTGGAAGAACAAGATGTGTCTCATAGTATCTCCTACGTATATATGAGGCAAAACGAAAAACATCATGGAAAAGCATCAAAACTTAGGAAGAAAGATACCGATCGCATCTGCAATTCAATACCGCCGGGTACATACACCAACATTGAATAGGAGGGAAAAAATTGGTTGAGAAAAATGGAAGTCTTTTCCAGGCATCATTGATAGCAGTGGCAATTCGGGAAATCCATATTTCAATTCCATTCTTTATAGAACGTGGGTAGATACAACATACGGTTGCAGCAATAAACTTGTATGTGCTCAAACTAAATATCAACCATCGATATTTTATTTCTTAGCAATTATTTACAATTCATGCTATGTAGAAGAATGAAATAGAATATATAAGCATTAGTCAAAGAAATGAAAGATTATAATATCTAAAGAAGATATTATAAGTAAATACAATCCTCTGCAATGAAGAGTGGGGACGAAAAAGGAATTTGGCCAGTAACCATACTGATTTACAGAATATTAAATCTGCATTCTATTAGAGATATGGAATTCATATAAGATCTATCATGCATATCGTATACATAAGATCAGAAATATATATTATTGAATGCTCCAATATATGTGGAGTATATATCTGAAATATAATTGAATTATATATATCTGAATGTTATGATGTATATATCTAAATATTCTATATTTATGAATGATCCAATATAATCAATTATAAGAATAATCTA
The DNA here is from genome assembly GCA_018584345.1 of Thuja plicata. Lineage (NCBI taxonomy): Eukaryota > Viridiplantae > Streptophyta > Pinopsida > Cupressales > Cupressaceae > Thuja > Thuja plicata. The sequence continues at coordinate 2,314,993 of MU223836.1, read as the reverse complement.
ATTTTCAGATATAATATATAACTATATTAGTAATAATAAAATCAGAAACTATACCTATGTATATACTTAAGGAAATAGTGATAATGTCACTATCCCATAATTATATAAGCTGGAAATTGTAAAATCATAAACCAAACTGCTAAAAGTTCTAGGCAAGACCGGAGGTTTTCTTGACTCGGTTCTTTCCTACTAGTGCCTACACTGAACTGAGTTGTAAACTTTGTTAATTTTCAATTTAATAAAAATATCGGCTACGGCCTACTAACCATAAAAAAAATCAAAAATCAAAAACTATATGTCATGTCCCCATTTCAAATAGAATTTTAATAATAATTAAATAATTAAATTTAATTATATAAATAATGATAATAAAATTAATAATAATAATATTAAAGTAAATAAATAGATGAAAATATCATAATCACAATTTTAATACTAAATAATAATTCAAATATAAATAGATTTATTATTAATATAATAATATGATTATAATATAATGCTATGATATATAATTCATATAATAATATAACATATAATTAAGATAATAATTTAACGTGTCATTAATATGATAATATGCATTGATAATATCAAATACTAAATATAATTACAATACGATATTGAATACAAACCTAAATACTAAATATTCAAATACAAATCTCAATCACGACTAATACTATAGTTGCGACCTTTGACTATAGAAGTTCTGCGATATATATTCAAGCGGTTCGGAGGGAATGGATGTCATGCCCCCATTTTGAATTAAGATTTAATAATTAATAATGATAACAATAATAAGATAAATAAACAAAAAAATACAAATAGACAATTAAATTAATAATATAATAATATATTGTAAAACATTATATGAATATTTCAATTGATATATTAAATACATATATTAATTGAGTCAAATGACATTATTAATATAATGTATTATATTATTAATGCAATAATATGGTATAACATTAATGTAATATAAAATTAAGAGTTTGAATAGAATTTAATAATGAAATTAAAATAACTAATTCTTAATATTTAATAACTTAAGTCATTATTTAACTCTTAAAATAATATACTTAAATCGTGCGTCACTAATGAGCTAGGATACTGGGTTCGGCCCAAGACTCCCCCGGACCCGGATAAATTCAAACTAGTTGGGGCTCCGGGTCCGGTCCGCCTGTGGGTCCGGGCAGGGTCTGAATTTTTATTTAATTCATCCAGAGGAAGAAAAAAATCATGCAGTACCAAGGATTGCAAAGCACCCGTGTTTACATTACTATCTAGTTTTCTCAAATTTCGCAAATACCCATCACTTCTGACTGATAAGCCTTGTCTAAATTCGAAATAAATGGATTTCTGCAATATGTATTTACAATCTTTATATAGTGTATAGTATTGAGGAAATCTGTAACAAATAATTGATCTCTTAATCAAAGTATATATATATATATATATATAAAATGTACATTGAAAACATATAAAATTGTAATAGAGATGTTATTAGGTATAATCACATCCTCATAATAGATCAGAAGTATGATCTGAAATGTAAATATTAATAATGAAAATCTGAAAGTTTAACATCAGACTCTTCTATTAGACTAATGACTGGTTACACAAAAGAATGAAATGATTACAAATTTACAAGTGTTTTTATTGTTTAAATGTTTACTTTTTATGATACTATGTGACATTCTAATCTTAACTCATGCTTCTAGGCTGCATAAATATCAAAATATGTATATATATATAAAAGGAAATTACATATTTTTGTACTAACGAACCCGAACCCAAAAACCCCTTTTCAAAATTTTAACGTACCGGCGAACCGGTTCTTCGAACTCGAACCCGAATTTGAACCCGAACTAGCATCCTAGCTAATGAGTAATATTGATGACAATAATTAATGAGTAAGGTTAATCAAACAGACTATAATATCATTAGAAACAACAATATGAATAGGCGCGTCCCTTTTTTATGGCAACATATATCAAATCCACAGATTGGGGAATGTTAAGATATATTTTTATAGATTTAAACTATTGTGGTAAAAATCTTGAAATATTAACAAAGATCGAATGATCTATATATACAAAAGAATGGAATGATGTTTCCTTAGGAAATGATCGTAAAGAATAGAAACATTATATTCTAACTACAGAAAACTAAATATTAGAAACATTCTAATATTCACTAGATATTTACAAACAGATAATAGATAACCATTAATAGCATATAAATATTAATTTAGTACCCTCCCGTAATGGTTAATCTATCCACTACACCAAGCTGTAGGAACATACTGCAAATGTATTGTCTTGTCTTCAACCAATTGCCGAATATAGTGACAATGAATATCTACATGCTTGGTTCTTTCATGGAAGACTGGATTCCGTGCTAGCTTGATAACACCTTTGTTATCAACAAACAAAGTGGTCGGGCCTATTGGTGACATTTGCATATCCCCAAGCATCCGACGAAGCCAAACTACTTCACACCCTGCCTTAACTGTCCCTTTGTATTCGCCCTCTGCAGAGGAGAGAGAAACGGCCTGTTGCTTCTTACTAGTCCATGTGATGGCACCAGATCCCAAACTAAACACATATCCAAAAGTTGACTTTTTATCGTCAACATAGCCTGCCCAATCTGAATCTGTGAATCCACTGAGTCTAGGATTAGGACTCCGAAAATAGAGAATCCCAAAATCAACCCTTCACATAACGAAGCACACGCTTAACAGCCATCCAATGACCGGCCTTGGGAGTTGTCATAAACCGTGAAGTTTAGCTGATGGCGAAGCTGATATCAGCTCTAGTAGTAGAGAGATAGATGAGACTGCCTACTAGTTGGTTGTATATAGTATCATCAACTGGAGGAGAATCAGACTGGGCTGATAACTTCAGACCTTTCTCCATAGGTGTAGATGCAGGCTTGCAATCCTGCATACGAAACTTGTCTAACAGAGCCCTGACATATTTGGACTGAGAAATGAATATACCAGAGGACTGCTGCCAAACCTCAACACTGAGGCAAATATGCATGAGGCCAAGATCAGTCATATCAAAAGACTGGCATAAATTATGTTTGATTCCCTGAATCAAAGATGCCGAACTGCCAGTGATGATCAGATCATCCAAGTAAATGACCAGAAGGATGATGTCACTGTCAGTAGTCTTGATGTACAAATTTGAGTCTGAAGAACTCCTCTGAAAGCCTTGATCACTGAGCTACTTATCAATTTTCATGTACCATGCCCTGGGGGCTTGCTTCAAACCATAGAGAGGTTTCACCAGTCTGAGAACTTGGAGGCTGCGTCATGTAGACCTCTTCCTGTAGGTCACCATTCAGGAAAGCACTCTTGACGTCCATCTAATGGACCTGCCAACCAAACTGAGCTGCCATGGCTAGAACTAATTTGATAGTGCTCATTTTTGCTGAAGGAGCAAAAGTCTCCTCATAGTCAATGCCCTGACGCTGAGAGAAGCCCTTCGCAATGAGACGAGCTTTGTACTTATCCAAAGTACCATCAGAATTGTACTTTATTTTGTAGACCCATTTGCACCCAATGGGTTTCTTCCCTGGTGGAAAATCAGAAAGAACCCAGGTGTGATTCTTCAACAGGCTCTGGTGTTTAGAATACATGGCTTGTTCCCACTCTAGAATTCCTTTAGCCTCTGAGTATGTCTGTGGTTCAAACACACTGTGAATGTTGGCCATGAGCACAATATTGACAGTCTCTGTAGGTTTGCTCTTCTTTTGAGCAGTTCTCCCCTCGATGAGCTCATCATCCCGAAGATCAGCAAGTGTCTTAGCCCACCATTTCGGCCAGAGAGGAGGACCAACATTATTATCAGGCAATGCTCTATGATCTGGTTCCTCATTAGAAGAATCTGGATCAAACTCAGGAGAAGCATCTGCATATCTAGGTGAACCTGGAGGAGAAGCCAGAGGTGTCTGTACAGGAATCATTGATACTACTGGAGCTACTTGAGCTGCTGGAGCCCTCCCAACAGATGGACCTAATGGAAGACGAACTCCCAAATCATGAGCCTTTATAGGTTGGTCTGCTGAATCAGGAACAAGAGAGACAGAGATGAACGGTCCTCGCTACTCATCAAAGACAACATCACGACTGTACATGAGACAAGATGTCTCAAATATCGATCAAGTGGTAGGCTTTGTGAAGACTATTGTATCCAACAAGCATGAGTTTCTGACTCTTGGCATCCAACTTGTTGCAAGACGCATCAGGGATCCAAACATAGGCAAGAGAGCCAAAAACCTTCAAGTGATTGATTCTGGGCTTGCGACCTAACTAGGTCTCTTCCAGAGTCTTGCCTTTGACCGCCACAGTGGGTGACTAGTTCAAAAGGTAGACTGCGGTGTTAACTGCTTCCGCCCAAAATTTCTTCGAAACATGTCTATGCTCAAGCATAGACCTAGCCATCTCAGTGATTGTTCTATTCCGATGTTCAACCTCACTGTTCTGTTGTGGTGTGTGGGGTGTGGTTAACTGGCGCTTAATGCCATGAAGATCACAGAAGCTAGAGAATTTAGTAGAACAAAATTCCCCCCCATTATTTGTCCTAAGAGCAATAATAAATTTCCCAGACTCTTTTTCAACTAGAGGTTTAAACTTCTAAAATATAGTAAATGCTTCAGATTTCTTTTTAAGAAAATAAACCCACATTTTTCTACTGAAATCATCAACAAACAATAGAAAATACCTGGACCCAAGAACAGAAAGAGTGGCCATAGGGCCACAATTATCTGCATGAACAAGCTGAAGTACTTGAGAAGCCCGCCATGAATCGTCAACGGGAAAAGGTGTGCGATGTTGCTTCCCAGTCTGGTATGCATCAAAAACTCCAAGCTATTGAGTCTGAATCTCTGGCAAACCGAGGACTAGCCCGTCATGAGCAACTTGAGAGAGATAGCGCACATTTAAGTGCCCATAACGCTGATGCCAAAGTGTACTGACAGAAGATTGCCGAGCAGCCATAGCAAGGTCCTGAGAAGTACCAGAATCTGCAAGTCTGAAAAGACCATGATCCTCAACACCAACTGCAACAACAAATTAAGTCTCCCTATCAGTGATGGTGCACTGATGTGAACTGAAGGTGATGTCAAGCCGTGGAGAGTGTCGCAACATCTGACTGACTGAGAGTAGATTTAGTTCCATCCCTGGAACGTGGTACACATCGAGGAAAATGAGATTCCTCCCAGCAGATTGAATTTGAATGTTGCCTTTACCGACAACATTGTACTCTTCCCCTCCAAAAATAACAGAATCTGAATAAGGCTGGTAGTCAATGAACCAGTCTTTGCGATGGGTGAAATGACAAGGCACCTGAATCAATGTACCAGGCAGACGACTTGACATGATCTACTAGTCTTTTAGCCATGAAGGCGTAAATGACAGATTTTGTCTGCTCAGTGTGCTTTGCAGATTTTAGGCAAGCCCACAATAAAGTCCATAGAAATGCATTCCCATTTCTGCTCAGGAATGGGCAATGATTGCAGTAACCCAACTAGATATGTGTGCTCTTGTTTGTTCTGCTGACAAACCGAACACTCTCTGACATACTGCTGCACATCATACTTTAGGCCTTTCCAAGTGAACCTCTCCCACACCTGCCTGTAGGTTTTAAAAAAACTCGGATGCCCTGCTAAGGGAGAATCATGGAAAGCTCTAAGTATCACCAATCAAACACTCGATCCTGGAACCAACAACACCCGCTCCTTGTAAATGATCAATTCATTTACAAGTGTATATTTGTTGTCCTCTATGGTCCCATCAATAAAACTAGTAGCCCACTGATCCCTAGCATACTCTGCAACAATCAAATGCCTCTAATCCTCAGATATCTCTGACATGGCACACAAAGTGAGGCCTCCGAGAAAGTGCATCAACAACCACATTTTGAGTACCCTTGATATATGAAATATCAAAGTCACAACTGTAGTTTACTAACCCACTTCTGTTGTCTCGCATTGAGGTCACGCTGCCCAAGGAAATACTTCAAGCTGTTATGATCAATTTTGATACAAAATTTACTACCAACCAAATACTACCTGAATTCAGCCAAAGCATGCATAATGGCTAACATTTCATTATCATAAACACTAAAGACCCTCTCAGGACCCATGAGCTTCCTGCTCTCAAATACAATAGGGTGGTGATCCTAGGAAAGAACAACACCAATGCCCTCACCATAAGCATTACAATGCAAATCAAAAGGCCTAGGAAAATCTGGCAATGCCAAAACCGAGCATGAAGTCATGATCAACTTGAACTTCTCAAAACACTCCTGTGCCTGAGAAGCCCACTCAAAAGCACCCTTCCAGGTCAAATCAGTCAAAGGAGCTGCATGCCGTGAGAACCCCACAACAAATCTACGATAGAAGGCACACAACCCGATGAACCCTTTAAGCTGTGTCAAACTCTCAGGAGCAGGCCAATCCAAAATAGCTCGAACCTTATCTGGATCCATACGCACTCCCTCTGAACTGATAATGTGACAAAGATACAACTCGGTCATACCTAAAGCACACTTGGACTCCTTTGCATACAAAGAAGCCCTATCCAAAATATCCAACACAATATCCAAATGAGCAAGATGATCATCCCACGTCTTGCTATAAATCAATATGTCGTCAAAGAAGACCAAAACAAATCTCCTCAACTGACTGTGGAAGACCTTGTTCATGGTAGACTGGAAAGTGACTGGAGTATTAGTCAACCCAAAGGGCATGACTAAAAACTCAAAATGTCCATAGTGACATCAAAATGTTGTTTTCTCTATATCCTCCTCTCGCATCCGGATCTGATGGTAACTGGATCTCAAGTCAATCTTAGAAAAGTAGCATGCCCCATGCAACTCATCTATCAGCTCATCAATGCGCGAAATAGGATACATGTTCTTAATGGTCCTCCGATTCAGCATCCTGTAGTTGATGCACATCCTGAGGGTACCATCCTTCTTCACTAGAACAACTGAAGAAGCAAAGGGCGATTTACTAGGCCTAATATGCCCCATAGAAATCAGCTCCTGGATAGTCTTCTCTATCTCATCCTTCAGGCGCTTGGGATGCCTGTAAGGAGTGATCATGATGGGCTTAGTGCCCTCCTCAAGCTCAATAATGTGCTCTATACCCCTATCAAGTGGCCTGCCATGTGGTAAATCACTAAACACTTTGGAGTGTTTAGTTCTCAATTCCTGTATGGCAGGGTGATAAATTGATTTCCTTGACTCCTCAAGTGTGGGTAAAATCCTGCACTCTGCTGGCCACTCAACTACATCATGGCGAATGAGACGTTGTATACGTCTAAGTGACATAGTCCTCAAGTTCTCTTCCCTGATTGCCTTGAGTATGTGTTTATTGCCATCTACCTCAAACTTCATCTCCATATCTTTGAGGCTGAGATAAAAAGCCTCAATAGAATGTAACCAACTCATACCCAAAACTAAATTGGTGCCTCCCCTGTCAACCACATAGAAATCATCCTTGAACTCATAGTTATTTAATTTCATTGGGAATCATTATGTCACATTTCAAGGTATAACCATCAGCCACCTTCACTCTAATGCCCTTAAACTCAATTTGTATACCTCTTAGAGACGAAACGTGAATCTATAAAATTATGTGTGGCTTCTGTATCCAACGTAGCAATGACACGCTGCCCTGCTAAGAGGCCCCTCATCCTGAAAGATCCCTCTCTCTGCATACTAGAGAGGTATACAACCTTAAGGTGGGAATCCTCTTCCACCTTCTCACAGTTAACTGCCTCTTCTAAGCCATCATCTTCAGGATCAACTTGCTCCCCTTCAAAATCAGAATTGCATTCATCTTCATAATACCACTGCGTAAGCCTATTTCTACCTTTAGGCTTCAATGGGCATTCATGTTTCTCATCATAAGGACCCCTGCAATAGAAACACAATCTCCTCCTCAAATCTGTAAGTGTTTCAGGATCTAAAGGCCCTGTCACTGGTTTCTTGGAATCTGGTGCTTCATTTCTTTTTGGAGCAGCTTTGTTATCATTGTAACAACCTAGATTTGGTCTGCTCTAACCATAGACCCTATTTTCCCTAAGTGTGATCATACCCCCAATTATGCTCAGACAACTCTTCAATCGGCTCGCATAATTCATTCAAATCAGATTTAATCTCCTAAGTGATCTAATCACTAATTTACATTAATCACTTTAGCCAATCAAATCAATTCAAACCAATTCAATCAATTCAAATCAATACCTGGCTAAGGTAATTAATTTAAAAGGAATTAAATGAAATCCTAATCATACGTCCTCACTTGCAAAATCAATCCCCTGGCCTAAATTGATTCGATTTGGCTATAGTCCTAATTAATTATTACAAAGCAATCAAAAGCTTAGATGATTAATTAAATCCCTATTATTGAGTGAATATGTTATTACAACAATTCATTTCATTAATATTCCCTCAAACCTAACC
>MU223836.1:2289221-2299630 GCA_018584345.1 Thuja plicata | reverse complement strand
GGTCCATCTCAATCAACACCCGACTTACCACAAATAGTAAGCACACCAAAGCTAAGCTCAAACGAAGTCCAATTTGAGCCAAACGAAGACCAACCTGTAACTTACTGAATTGTGGGGAAGACAAGACTCTCCCAAGCCAAGTCTGTGCCTCAGAAGATCCTCTATCTGCAATAATTAGCCTACGAGGATCACAATAATAGACTAATCTCTTAAACTCAGATGATGACAAAAACGGGGACATTACAGATCGAATGATCTATATATACAAAAGAATGGAACGATGTTTCCTTAGGAAACGATCATAAAGAATAGAAACATTCTATTCTAACTACAGAAAACTAAATATTAGAAACATTCTAATATTCATAAGATATTTACATACACATAATAGATAATCATTAATAGCATATAAATATTAATTTAATAAAAAGCACGTGATGTGCAAAACTAGGAATCTGCATAAACCATTGGGATTTGGAGAATACGGCATTTTTTTGTGGACTATATATATTCAAACCATTTAATGAAACCAGAGGTGAACGTAGAGTGGTGGAAATATGAGTTTTCGTGACCAGTATCACATCTGGTTGCATATGGCAGAGTCAACATAGATGCAAACATCAGAAACGTTCAAACGCCAAGATTTGGTGTGAACAGTTATAACCAGTCAAGATATTCACCACAATTACTCCTAGACTCTTGCACATAATACGCATTGTGGATTGAGAAGAATCATTTCAGAATGTAACTTGCACAGCCGAGTTTCTATTTGCTATGGAGGGAATAGAAGACAAATTCTTATCCGCATTGAATAAGAATGATTAGCGTTTAAGCAAAATATAGCAGCCGACCCAACATAAGAGGAGTAAACAATGATTACTTTTGAACCAGATCGTCAATATCTAATAGGGATATATTGCCACAAACAGAATTTAATCTTTAACTTCAGAATTCGACCAATCACAGAAGTAAATCATACTAGTGGAATACAATGACAATTCTTCTAAAAGAAACTAGAAGGGATTCGATCTCTCTTCATTTTAACGAAGAGAAGGAACTAGAAGGGATTCGATCTCTCTTCATTTTTGAGATTAGAAAGTAAGCACTACTATCTATTGGAATTTCCTTGGTATAAATCTCTCTAAGAATTTGGCCTTTGGGAGAAATTTAATAAAAGGAACATCACATTTAATCCAGTTCTCTATGGACCAATTCATAAAGACAAGAACTATGCTATCATAACTAAAGTACACCATATATATATATATATATATATATATCCATTTGAGAAAAAAATAAATTAAGGAAAATCGATTCACTACAATACTCATCATTAAGGAGGTAAAACATAAGTAAGTTCACAAAGGACATTGCAAATCAAAATCATAATTGGAAATTTTAGAGAAAATTGAGGAAGATCCCACTTGGGGACATTACAATGGAAGGGAGCAGGACAAAAACATATTACTAAAAACGAATAGAAGATTTGGGGTGTTGGTAGAGTTTGAAGACGTTACATTTCACGGACGACACCTTACTTTTGTACACTGCATTTATTATTTAGAATAATTGCTAACCGATTTTTTAGCGGATGATCGAGCCCCTAGAGCCGTAATCCCCGATCGGTGGGAATTAAGATACAGATGGTGCCAGTATTAAGGATGGAGGAGTGTGGAAAGCAATACCCATACTCGCTGTAACCCTCATCATAGAATAACAGTCAGAATTAGTAGCCAGCAATTAATACAGAAGCAAGTCCTCATCGATAGAATCTGATTAGCTTCGATGATCGATAATATGAAGACGATGGACAGCCAATGAAGATGAATTGTCATAATGAGTGTAAGTATCCATTACTTTGATGAGATCGATCTCATAGCAAAGTCAGATATAATCAAACAAAGACAGGATACAATATGCAGATCGAACTTGTTTACAAGAGGATCTACTAAGGCCAGCATCGAGTAATATTAATAAGAAGATAGAAACTTAAGCAATAACTATTTGAGATCAATAAAAATAATTAAGTCTACTAGCAGTCATATAGTTAACATTCACTAAGGATAATCCATGTTACTGACAACGAGTAAGAATTAGTTAACAGAAACGTCAATGCCACAACAGTTAAGCATCATCAAAGGGAGTTGATAAAGTCACACGGACATAAATCATTGATTATATCACTATACTAATCATATGATTAGTTATTTAATGAGCCATAACAAGTAATGATAAGGACAGCTGTTTAAAGATATGCCTCAAAGAATATCGACTAAGTGTGCTAACCGATAGTCCTCAAATATGAAGAGGTGCAATTTGCATCTTAAATCAATATACGTAAGTTTTGGGGAGATGCAATCTAAGGAGACATGTCTCTTAGAATGCTACCATTTCGCAATGTGTAAGATATCAGAGGAAGGTCAAACACATTCCCTCACCATCAATTGGAAACTTATCTCTTCTTTTTATCCATTCTTCAATCTGCCCGTTGACCAACTGTCATTCAACATTAACTGGTTGCATAGATACAAAGAAAGTTCGGAGACAGCTTCATTGTTGCAAGTATTAATCTATTATATCAGACATAACAACTTATTCAGAATTGCACAAACAAATCAATATATCATTGTTTTAACATTACATTATCAGTTACATAAGCTAATAGTGGTATCAAATGTTGTATCTCATCATAAGGATAAAGAGTTCAAGTCAATTGTACCTTAATTCTGAGACGCGATCAGAAAGGGGCATTACACTATATATCAGTTATGTTATATATATTTATTTATATTTATGCAATATGAAATATTAATATATACTTTGCCTATTCCTTAATAACTTATTAATTACTGTTAAGGGGATAGGGAGTGAGTGTAGGAAGAGGCTGAGGAAATTGGCCGCATGACAGGAAGGTCCCGAGGTAGGTAGAACCTTGAGGGAGCCCGCTTGCAAACTGTGTCAAGCGTCCTAGCACAATAAATCTACCATCTTTCTTAAGGTCAGTGATTAGGAGTGAAGTAAGGAATCAGGGCTTAAGTATGTATTATGAATTCATGATTATTCTTAATATAATTTGATTTAAATGCCTAATATGGTATATTAATCATTGGGAATCGACATCCTCCTAGTAGTGAATGTTACAAGTTGTCACTCTCAAGTGTAATCTAAACCCTAATTGGGAATTTGAGAGCAAATTTAAGTAAGGTCCACGTAGGGGACATTACAAATAGATAGTGGAGTAACTCATAACTTTGTTAACCAGAAGTGAATCAATATCCATAACATACCTAGTTACAAGCATAAGGGCATTAAAATCCTGATGGCCAATGGAGCACTCCTAAAATGTGACACCATAACTTCCACACTCACTCTTCCCATAAGAGACTACTCCTATTCAAGCCAATTCCACATTCTAGAACTTGAAGGTATAGATGTAATTCTTGGTATACAGTGGATGAAGCACATAGGCCGCTTCAAACAAGACTTTGAACAAGGACAGAAATATATATTGTATGGAATACATACAAATAAAACTCCAGACAAATGCAATCAGCTTATGATAGAACTGCACACTAAGAGTATTACAATTGGTACCAAGCAAACTTCACATGTAGGACATGCTCTAAGAAATATCCTCTCAAAAATAGATAGCTGCAGCATCTTCTCAAAAATTAAGAATATCATCTTCAGGGAAAAGCAAGCTATTTCATAAGCAAATATCCTATCAACCAGCAATTGAAATGATCAAGAAAAATGCAAGAAATTACCTGCCCGATCAGAGAAGTCAAATGCTTGTGGGCAAGCATTTTTAAAGGAGGGGAAAACGTGATATCCCCAATATTCTGAAATCAATTGCAATTTTAAATAAGTTTTGCATGAATTGGTAAACCTTGTCCACTATACATAATTTGCATTTCTTTTGTAAAACAAAGAAGTTTGAGATGATTGATGAGCTTGACAATCACCACGCCATCAATCCCCCATGTAGCCAACGTAATTATGATGTCATTTATGAGTGACCAATATGATCACTTATAGATTGCACCATAACATATTGACTATATGAGAGACTGACGACTTGACAATCGGCTAAGACCACCTATCATCTTGTAACTGTTAGGTTAACTTGACTGCATGGTTAACCATGCTTGCAACTAGAAACCTTGGCCAAGGTACACTAAGTTAAGTTAGTGATAGTCAATTTGATGGCTCTAGACGCATAACCTAGTCAGTGGTCACACTAGTAAGGAGAACCTATAGCATATGACCGACTAGTTGTGTAGGAACATCCACTAGATCCAGACGACTTGTCTCATCACCATATTTACACTCCTGCGAACAGCCGGGCCACTTCCAGTAGGAAGTGTGCAAAGGGGATCAATAGATTCGTGGTTGAGTGGTAAAAATGCCCTAGGGATACTTTCCCTCCTACGTTGCATTGGATCACAAGGAAACTCAGAATGAGAAACCACAAGTGCATAACACAATAATTCCTAACCCTACTCCGTACTCCTTTAGAGTTGCATTTAATTTAATGTATGATGGTTGCTTGTTTTTCATAGCAGCATTTCTTTTCATTTAAAGATGAATTAGTTATGTTTACTTGTATTTTTGTTATTGGTTTGAAAAAAAATGTATTCTGGTCCTTATTTCATAATTTTAGTTCTTAATGTTATTGCCTGTTACAGGCAAGGTACTGATCAGATCTAGACCTAGTTCAAACAAAATCATGCCTGTTGACTCCCTCAAGGCATGTAGCTACTAGCTAGGTGGGTTCTACCAAGAAAAAACCCAGGTAAACTCAACAAGGATCCAAGTGGACCCAACCAAACTCAAGGTGAACCCGTCAATTCTCCTACATTTTTTTTGTTTAGTGTATTTTCTTTCTCCTTTGACTATGACTTCGGCACCCTAAAACAGATTTCTAATACAAAAATCCCTTCTAAAGCATTTCAAACACCAAAAGAAGCTCATTGCTACTTTTTTTTTTGTTTAGTGTTTTTTCTTTCTCCTTTGACTATGACTTCGGCACCCTAAAACAGATTTCTAATACAAAAGTCCCTTCTAAAGCATTTCAAACAGCAAAAGAAGCTCATTTTAGCTCATTCTTATTGCAAAAAGCAAATATCATTTCAAAAGGCTAAACTTCCATTTCTACTTGCCATTCAACAAAGGGAGCTAAAGATTAATCTTTAAGGTTCTACAATGGTTGCATTATCATTCCTATGTATTTTCCAATTGCCCATTAGCTGCCAAGAAGATTATAGAAGAATATTTTCACAAAGAGGTGATTAGTTTTTTGCCCTCCATTTCTGTTTACACACATGAATTGAACTCTTTGCTTTATTTTTCTTTCACCTTTCTACATTTGTATCAATATGCTTAAAATTTGAAAAGAGCTTGATTTTATATATTTGATTTTTGTTTTTAAAATTTTATTTATTTTCAATGGGTTGTTTATAAATAAAAAACTTCAAATAGGAATTACAATGGTTGCTAGTTCGAGTTCCAAAGGTTGATGTTAATTAAAAATCGATCTAAATTCTTCTTCATGGAAGTATGTTGATATGATATAACTAATTCTAGGTGGTGGAGGTTTTATTTGGATTTGCAAACGGTGCTATATCAGATATTCAAGTTCATATTGTCGAGTATAAATCCATTTGTGTGGGGTTCCCAAATTAGGAATCAAAGCTTACCCTGGAAAGAATAGTGTACCTATGTCATTAGAGCAATGGATAGCATATATAATGAAACAAGACTAAGCAGAGAACAAGCAACTCGTAGAGCAAATCATCTTTTAGCAAAACGATCAAAAGAAATCAAGCCGAAATATCCCAAGCAAAACAATTGACAAAAAGAGTAACTGAAAAATATCCAAGGAAACCCATGGACGCGTCCTCAACACTTTTTGGTGCATCCCCGTTTTTTAGGCATCCTAGGGATGGGGGGTACGAGTCAAGGACATCCCCTAGCCGTCCCCAAAATCTGAGAAATTATAGGATACATCCTCAAAATTTAAGGACAACAACAATACTCAAAGGGAACATCTCCCCGTCCCTGAGATGGTTGGGGACGTCTATGATGTCCCCTAAATGTCCTAGGGATGGCCAGCGGTACCCCTTTTCCTAGCACATTTTGAAAAAAAAGACTCAAATGCTCTACAGAAAACATTTTTTATTTCACTTTGTGGGCCCCCACACCTCAGCAATAGCACATTAAGTGTTTGATAAATTTCATACACGTTAAACTACATATGTTGGTTCTAACTGATAGGTGCTGCAACAGATCTGATAGTAGGTCTGATATTCAACTATTTGCAGGTCAAAACAGCTAAAACATTCATCAAACACCTTCCCAAAACATCAAAGAACACATCCCAACATTACCCAGCAATGACATACACCACCAGCACCATCAAACAGCAATAAAGGGGCCAAGAAATGCAGGGAAACATATCCAACAGATCATGCCAGATCTGCAAGAGGTACAACCAATAGTGGGTCGTACTTTTCAGGCTGGAATCCACTTAACTCACCTGCTTAGGCTGCAAAATGAACATCAATGGGATGGCTAGTGTAGACTAATCAATGCCATCAATATTGGTGGTCAAACAAGGGCATCAATTGAACACAAATGTTATATGCTAAGGTTCTATAATGTATATATACATGCTTTATCCATGTTTTCATATAAATATAATGTATATATGCATGTTTTATCCATGTTTTCATATGAATATTTAAAACTTCCCTATATATTTCAAATTCTCCCTATATTTTATATAGACGTCCCCTTTGTTGTCCCCAATATGTGCAAACAAAATCGCCACCCCAGGAGTCCCCCAGTCCCCGTCACCAAAACTCAAGGTAGCATAGAAAATAACAAACCAGCAATCCTGAAATTTTATATTCAGTCAATTTGCACAAGCATTACAACCCAACCATGCAATCGAAGCGATTGGTCTTCTAACAATGGTTATCCGCATTTTGATTCATGGATAATGACAAATGATAGTGTTGATGTGATCGCCTCAAGGCTGTCCACTACTGCTGCAAGGATGTACAAGTATGTCAGATGGCGTATTGGTCTAATACAAATGCCACCTATGCTCTGTGACATAAGTCTAAATGTCACCTCTGATATATGCACTATGAAGGTATGAATGTCGCCTCTGCGATATGCATGGTGATTGTAAGTATGAATGTTGCCTCTAATACCGCGATTGTATAAATGTCACCTCTGTATGCTCTTGGGATCAAATATGGAAGTGTAATCCAATGTAATTTCAATGAGTTGTAACCTTCTTAGTGCTTGAATAGAATCGAACTCAATGATGCATGTAATTGCTATGTTGATCTTCGGATCACATGGTCTTTGTCTTTCTACACAATGATGATACCTCTACTACCGATGCCAAATAGATGTGTAAATGTAAGCCAATCGCAAGGTCTATGTTTTCGCCCAATGTTGGTTAACCATAGATTGCAAACTCTACAAGTACTATCCGAGTTGCTGAGTACAAAAAATCGTGGGTAAAATATCGATGCAGCTAAAACATTGGTTAAAATGCATTTTTCACATGTTTTTGCTATAGAACCATGCATTTTCTCTTTCGAGATGTCAAATTTTACTTTAATACATTTTATAATTGAATTTTACCAAAAAAAAATGGTTTTTAAGAGATTTTAACTTTTAGTACTTGCTAAGTTGCCAAGTTTTTGCCGATTTTTCATTGAGCACTGTCTTGAGTTGAAAATTTTGGGCTTGTCAATTACTCTCCAAGTCCAAGTTTGCAATCTATGCATATAACTACAACTGATGCCGAATAGATGTGTCGATGAAGCCACGGTGTTGTGATATTGACACCTTCTAAATCGTCGAAGCTTCAATATGATCACTGCAGAAATATTTGCTTATCCGCTTGGTATCTATAATAGGATTGCTAAGGACATTTGGCTACTATTCCATTGGTCTGTGATGGATATAGTGTCGATGATTAGATGTTAGGATGAAGATCGTCGATTTGCAAGCAGAGGTATTAATATTCTGCAATTGATTTCCAATCCTCTAATGATGTCACTAGTCTCTGATCTGCAAGCATCACTTAAATCAGTCCAATTAGGTCACGAAATGACTTCACCTAACTAGAGAAATTAGTAGACTGGGGAGGATGTCTCACCTCTGAAACTACAACTCCAATTCGAGTTCCCAAATAGGAATCTCAAACACAAGATGTAATATAATATGATGATAATGCTCTTCAATCAAGTACAATTAAATATGAAACTATAACACCTACTAAGCAAGGGGTCAACTAACCCAAATGAGTGCCACAAACATAGAGTTTGAAATAGGTCCTACTTAAGCCAAGGTGGTACACAAGTGTGCCCTCTTGAATGGGCTCACCTGAAAGGCTAACTAGCTCTTGCAGGACCAAAAGAGCTAACAGCAGTTTAAAATGGGTAGGGCTAAAGAGGGGACATGACAATCTCCCCTTCCTGGAATTGCTTGCCCACAAGCAATTTCAGATTAGGATGCTCCAAAATCTGCTCACTCTCCCACGTGGCATCCTCAACTGGCAAATCCTTCCACCTGACAAGATACTCCTTGATTGTGCGTGCCTTGAGCCTCCTCTCCCTAAAATTGATGACCTCAACAGATTCCAATGCAAGTTTGCCCTCCTCATCAAGTGGCAGAAGCTCCTCAGAAACCAAGACATGCTACCCAAGACCCTTCTTGAGGCAACAAACATGAAACACATGAATCTGACTTCTCTTTGGAAGCTCTAACTCATATGCAACATCTCCTACCCTCTGGATAACTCTACAAGGTCCATAGAAGAAAGGCGTAACCTTCTTGGCTTCACTCCTCTTCAAAGAAGACTGCCTGTAAGGCTAAAATCAAAGGTAGACCAACTCTCTAACCTCAAAATGTAATGAGCCTGATTTGGCCTCAACTTTAAACCATCTAATTTTTATCAATTTCCATACAAATCATATGTTTGACATTTCGTCAAACAGTTGTCCGACATGCTCTAGCCCAATCTTTCTAACAAATTTATTAATTTTTGGCAAATCGTAGTTGAAGTTGATTGTTTTGAATTTAAGTTTCAACAATAATGTCTTTAACATGTGCCTAAAACCAATCATTCAAACATACAAATATATCCACTTTTCGAAAGCCGAATTTAACATTTGTTTCAACATAAAAATCAGATTACAAAAAACTTGCATTCATTTCTGCACTCCCACGTTAGTTGGTCAAGGTGGATGCTGCAACTTTTATTCCCCCACGCAGCCTGGTGACTGGTCTCCACACGCCGCCGTAGCAGGGATTTCTTACACGCTGCAACCGTGGCAGCCTAAGTCTTCACCCGCGGCTGCATTCAAACGCCCATGCCATACAATGTAGACCCCACGGCTTGTCTACAGGGAAGTTTGACGCCAAGTTTCAGCCCCAGTTGTTCACCCGCAATGCTGGAGGAAACACTTCACTCACCAGCCGCAGCTGAGGTAAATATGCCCAGCGTAAACCTCATCTGCTGCTGCAATGGAAAACGACCTCTTATAAATCTGCAATGTCTCTTCTCTTCCAGACGCTAAATATCTTCAATTGAATTGAGAATTCGATGATGCAATTCCAGCAGGCATGAATCACTCTCCAAATCAATTCGCACCCCAAGTGTGCATGAACAATTTCAGAATTACTTCTTCCTCTAGTAATAGGCAGATAGTATGGAAGAAGAAGGATTGGTCATACTTCAGCAACCAATAAGAGATTAACTTCACAAGAATCAGTCTTCCAGAAGCCAATTTGACCATTATACTTCAGCAAGGGCACAGATCAGAACTTCTCCTCAAAGAAAACAAACAAAATATCATATAATCAATTGATGTCATCCCAATGAAATGAGCTCATATTTATAATCCATCCTTGGCCACAGTTTCCCAAAAAGAGTTTCAGTTCACAACTCTTTTAATTAGCAACTTCTAATTTATTATAATAATAAAGTATTATTATAATAATGTGGCTTTATTATGAATTAATATTTTATAAATATTAATTAATAACTATTAATCTTAGTTACCAATGCGGGCGGGTATCTGCTGGATCCGGAAGCTGATGCGGACGGGTGCAGATGCGGGCGCGGATGCCCTCTGGATGTTGTACGGATGCGCATCACAGGCATCCGGATGCGTATGGATGCGCTTCCGGATGGCATCCACAAGGCATCCGAGCGCACCCGCGGGCTGAGTGCCCAGAAAAGCAAAAAATAACTTTTTTTTATTCAATTTTTTCACTTAAAGCACTTAAAAACATGTGCTAAATAGATTTTTTTAATCTATTTTTTTCTTGCAAACCCTAAAACGACCTAAAACGTGGATATGGGAGGTCTTCCAAACAAG
>MU223836.1:2244069-2278315 GCA_018584345.1 Thuja plicata | reverse complement strand
ATAGATGGTGGCAAATGTTTGGGCCTACAACCCCAAATCTTCAAAAACTTGCCATCTGTATTTTGAGTCAGCCATGCAGCGCTTCTGGATGTGAGCGCAATTGGTCCATGTTCAAGCATATCCACTCAAAGAGGCATAATAGATTGTCTGTGGAGAGGTTGAATGATCTTGTCTTCGTTCATTACAACCTCCGTCTTAGGACCAGGCAGATTTTGGACACTGACTCCTCTCCGATCACTCTAGAAGAGATAGATCCAGAGTCCGAGTGGCTCACTGAGTCTACCGATCCTGTCTTCACTGAGGAGGACCATGAGTGGGTTGACCAGGCAGACAGAGAGGCTGAGGCTGTGGCTATGGCAGAGGAGGAGGATAGAGCACGACCAACCACCTATGTAGCTGATGTTGATCAGAGTGGCACTTCACGAGCAGAGGCTACGGCTTGTCAGTCATCCAGGACCTACCTCAGACGCATTTCTAGGAGGGAGACAAACTACTATGAGGATGAGGCTGAGGCTGAGCTAGAGCCTGAGCCTGAGCCATAGACTTGTTTTTTATTACACATATGTTTGAGAACATTTGATGTCATGGATTTCATGGATCTTATATACATTTTGATTTGACACTATTTATAATTATGCGTATCTATGTCTTCTATTTCCTTCAGCTACAATTTACGTTTGTACTTATCCGATGGATGTATGTTTATGTATGTGATCATATTAGCTTCTATTTGATGATGTTATAGTGTTTTTAAGCTTTACTCAATAATGTGTGCCTGAAACAAGTTTTAAATCCTAAAAAATCTTTGTTTTTCATTTTGCCGAGTCGTCGCCGAGTCGTTGCCGAGTCATAGGCAAGTCGCGGGTCGAGTCGACCTTGCCGAGTCATGGGCGGGTCCGAGTCATGGAACTTTGCTCGTAACAATAGAATGTCTTGAAGGGCAACATCCCTACCGACATGTGCTAAGTAGTATTGTAGTTGTGCTTTCCAAGATGTATCTGACAAATCCATCCCTTATGCTATGTTGCCACCTAGTTCCTTAAGGTGATGCTCAACTATGTACCAAATGTGTGCAAGGTAGAAGCAATCATCCTGCTAACTTGACCTCAAATCCCTCATCCTCCACTACATGTAAATCCCTCCTAGCAACTAGGGATGAATTGATGAAGTTGAGTGTGGCTCCACTATCGAGCATGATGATGACTCGATGTCCCTGAAAAGTGCCACGTACCCAGAATAAACTGCATCGAGGAGTCCCAAAAAGTACAGCCACGGTACCTCCTTTCCTCAGAAGTGTAACAATCTTCTCCACATGCCTTGTCTCTTCTTGATGCTCGGGTTCCTCAAACTCCTAACTGTTGGACACAACCTCGATGTAACATATCTTCCCCTTACCAAGACATATGCGAACCAATTCCCATGGCTCCTTACAAGTGAAACAAAGGTTCCTCCTAAGATCTTGACACGTGGTCTCATCCATCAAGGGCTTCATCTGAAACGGCTTCTTGCCCTTGTCCTTTTGTGAGATGGGTGGCCTTTAGGTACACTTGATTCTTGGAAGAAGAGGTGGACATGTCACGTGGCTTCTTGATTGCCTCAGTGAGTGTGCTAGAGTTTAGGGCCTTGACCCAACCCTTCAAAGGATACAAAAAGCCATCTAGAATAGCATTATCAATCTCCTCTCCAAAATGGCACTCATCAAAACTAAAAGCCTCTGAAACTTGGTAGTCTAGCTATCCATGGAACCTCCTTGTCTCAGTTGCGCCCTTGAAATTGAGCTTCGAGGTCCTTCTCATTGAATCAATCAATGTGTTGCAAGAGCATCTAGGGTTCTTGAAGAACTTGCATCATTTAGGCATTGTTTCCTTTTCGGTTGATGAAGTCCCTAGTTTGAGACAGTTTTTTGGAGATCCTGCGAGCGGTCAATCTGTTGAGATCTTGGAAAGGACTGTCAACAAGGTTTGTTCCTTGTTCATAGATTCTATGTCTATGATAGCACTTCTTTGGTGGAGTAGTTTGTGAGATATTGTTGATTCTTTATCGGGTAATTGTGTTCCTGATAACCAGTTGCAGTGAGTTGTCACCGATTGGTGTGTTTGATGTCTCGGTTGAGTTCTATGGATCTTTAGAAGGTGTGGTCATGATATGTTGTCCATGGGGTCATAAGGAAGCTTGTCCTATGATAGCAACTAGTTTGTTGTTACCGCGCTCGAGTTATGTTGAATTCTGTGATAGGATCTATGAAGAAGTTTCTGGTTCTAGGTAATCTTCTGAGATTCTGAGATCGGTTGAACTGAGATGTTTGGAAGGAGTGATAAAAAGGGTTTGTTGCTTGTTGTTTGTAGAGCCTGACTCTATGATAGCGCTTCGTGAGGTGGCATGGTTTGAGAGACCCTATTATTTCTCTATCGGTTGTTGTTGTTCTTCATGACACTAGTTCTTGGAGTTAACTGATTGATTGATCGAGGTTGCGGTCGTTGTTCTGATCATTAGAGATGAATGGCGTGATTTCCTGTGGATCTATATTGGCCGACTTGATTTGTTGGATAGGTCCTCGAGAAACGAATTAAATGTTATATTTAATTTGGGTTAAAGCCGACTGGGTCTAACACATTTCTTGGGCTGTGTAAAGATGGTTGAGGCCGACCTATTTGTATTTGTGTATAAATTTAGGGCTTACGATTATTTGGGGGAGGAAATAGCGAGGAAGAAGACGGGGAAAGGGTTGAATAGTAGAGAAGCTGCTAGGGGATTGCTCTGAGACTTAGGAAGATCTGGAATAGGTCTAAGATGGGGTTTTGTTGTTAGGTTTTCTTTGTACTTGGCTTAAACCTGGAAGGCCTTACAGCTCGACATGTATAAAGAAATTTTGATTAATAAAGCTTGTTGTTTGGATGCAAATCATGTTGTTGATTGTATCTTGTTGATTTCCGTTGTGTTCATAACTGCTGCAAGGATTTGAATCTCCTTTGGGGATTCTCTGTCCTTAACTGCATAACAATGAGTCACAACGTGAAGTTGGCAGAGAAAGACATTTGGTTGTGTCCAAGCATGACTAACTTGTGGTGCCATCATTCGTGACCGATCCAATCGTGTTGCAAATTTGATCACCTCAATATCGGGCATAGGATTGAACTGAAAGTATGTGTTCACCTTTTTCACCCATGCTCTAGTCATCGAATTTCTTGATCCATAGAAGGTAGCAAGGTCCAACTTGCCAATCCTTCGCTTGAGATCATTGTTGTAGCTCCCATTACTCCTAGTAGTTGGAAATCTCATCCCCAACTCCGTGTAATCCTTGAGAGGCAATTCTGGCCCGCGTCCTCGATCAAGCTAATCTTGTTTGAGTTGCTCTTGCAAATCCAACAAGGAGAGAGTTCGTTCCTCTTGCTACTTCGTCCTTTCAGCAAAAGTAGGCATCATTGGCTTTGTATTCGAGTATTGGGTGTGTGATCTCACATTGACTGAGTTGTCGCCATGACCGTTGTGTTGTCCATTAGCTCCATTCACCCTTCCATCAAATAAATGTTAGTCTCGTCAAGTTGTTGTCTTGTTGCTAGGGCCTCGCCAATTTGTTGTTGTCCTCTTGCTAGGGTGTCGCTCATCTACTATTCTTGTCTTGTTATCTCCCTCATCATGTTCACATGTATATCTCCCATTCTATCCAAAGAACGATGTCTTGTTTTCCTATAGATCTTGAGGTTGTCGGTCATACACATCAACCTGATAGGCTAGCAAGACGATGAAGTGAAGTTGAAACAAAGATAACAAGGCATGCATGTTGAGGTGGCACATACTCATCTTTAACCAATCAAGTTATTCCAAGTCGACATTTCCAAGTTCATCCAATCAAACTCATCCACAAGAGGACATGTCGAAGGCATCTAATGTATTACAAGTAATTTTCTCATTGGTACATCCTCTAAAGGATATCTATTTCAAAGCAATGTAATCATCTCATTGGATGACATTAAATGTCCGTAAGAGGTGGTTGTAACAAATCCTAACTACAGTTTCCTTGAATTATCTCGACTATTGATTTCAAATCAATATGGACCCTTCATTGTAATTAAGAGGTCTATATAAGGCTTGGCCTTCTCATTTGTAGGGAGTTAGTCATTAACAAGCAGAAGTAGCAGTAGGAGGAGATCAGAGATTATTGCCAAGACTATGTTTGAATTCAATATACGACTTTTATTGAGATATGGTGAACTTTTATATGTTGATTTTACACTTTCCATGGTTTCTACTTCTCAAGTTTTAGTTAAAGTTCATTGACTGAAATGGAGAAATGTGAAGATGCATAATGAATTTCGTGTTCATACCATTTGTTGTTTGTTGATTGCAAACCATTGTGCATGGTTAGTCTGAACCCACTTAAGCACAAGTTCGAATGTGGATATTCATTTGGATTGCGCCAGTATTCAATATTTGGATGAATGAATAAAATATGAAAATCCTTCATTACTTTTGGAGACTGCATCATCTTTTTGTAGTTGTTTCATTTGGCAAAGCAAAGCTTGGTTAAGGAATTCACTTATCTAAGCATCATCCGTTGATATCATTGTCCTTGGGTGCTCGGGTAGATTTCTTTAAACCCTTTTCCTTGTCTTTCTTTGAAGTTCAAGTCGGTCCAAGAATTCAAGTTCCAGCCATTTTGAGGGAAAATAATTGATAAGTCCAAAGAGAATAGCGTAAGTCCCATTGTGATTACCAGCAATATCAAATCAATTTCAACTAAGTTATATCCAACGCAAAGTCCCTATTTTGCATTGTAAACCTTGAGGTTGATTCATTTGATCACACATTTGTTGCATTGTTGGAGTGGTCGCAAAACTCACATCAACAGCGCCCACGTCATAGACATCATTGGCAGACATTTTAGGATTGAACATAAGAGTTGGTGAGGAGTTTAGGAATTTTATGTGTTAGCCAGCCCTGTTTTCCCAGAGCTACATCTATGCATGCATAACTGAA
Organism: Thuja plicata; assembly: GCA_018584345.1. Lineage (NCBI taxonomy): Eukaryota > Viridiplantae > Streptophyta > Pinopsida > Cupressales > Cupressaceae > Thuja > Thuja plicata. Next base: position 2,273,338 of record MU223836.1, on the reverse strand, counting down.
GTCACTTTTTAGATTTGCTAGTTTGTCATTTTCGGCTATTCAAAAGTTGTGGGACAAGCTAGGAATGAGGGAAGTGGTTTGGAGCTCTAAGGAGCTGTTATACACAGCTGGAGGGTGTAAAAGGGTAATTTTTATGGCTATTTAACCTGCAATGCAGGAGTTTTGGACTGACCATCACTCAGACCTGCCTAAATTGATATCAGAGTTTTGGAAGGGCTTTGGAGTGATATATTTGGTGTTGTTCCTTCCCAGAACTTTAAGGGAGTGTTGTTAGTGAGTTTTGGAGACTTGGGCTAATATATTCATTGTTCTTCTTGTAGCAGCTCATTTTGTATCCAAATCAGACTTCCAAACTGACTTTACCTTGCCATTGTATTGATGTTTGGTATTGCAAAGTCTATTTCATGCAGTTTGGCATTGTTTACAGGTGAATATGTTTCGATAGAGTGAGTTTTTGGAGGCTTCAATGGGCTGTTTGGATTTGTGGCAGTGAAGTTCCCAGACTTCCAACATATATTCCATTTATATCAAACCTATACTGTTGCATACAGAGTTCAAATGTGTGTTTTAAATCTGCTGTGATCATTCTAGCTCTTTCCCCAAGGTATTACCTTCACTGCTATCATGTTGGGTCTTAGTTTCAAGTAAATTGATAAAGCTGAAAGGTGTATTTCCTCTATGCTGTTCTATGCTAGCCTTTGTATCAACTTGTAAACTTCACCAGCACTTATAATATTAGAGATGACATTGTTTTAGTTTGCACTGTCCTTGCGCTTGTTAAAAAATTAAAAAACAAGACAGGGTAGTTATTACAGTGGCATCAAACTTGATTTTCTAGCCAATATATTGTGTAGTGGATGTTAACTGCATATAAAATTCAGTGCGTCATTGTGGTTCAGAAATTGTATATCAGGTTAATATGGCATTGAATTTCAACAAGGATTTGTCATTCAAGGCTTTGTCAAAGATTGTGAATCACGGCCTCAACAACATTAACTTGCAATAACTACATTCTAAGGAGGGTGCCAAACAAATGGATAATATTTAATTAAATATTATTACTCCAACCTTGCATTTGCCCACAATTTGCTTCAGCACTTGTAATGTCCCCAATCCCGCAGTAGGCCAGTAGGGCGCCATATTAGTCTATCTCCCCCATCCGGGTAGGCTAATAGCTCTGTCAGAGGATGTCAGCCAGTCACAGGCTTCAGTGGGTGAGCTTTTATTAATGGGTTCACTTTATAAAAGAAAAGTCACTTTATTTTATAATAAGGAATTATAAAGTCACTTTATGTACTTTATATTATAAAAGTGACTTAAGTGACTTAAAGTCACTTTATGAAACCTTTTATCCCACATCTCTTAAAAAGCGTTGCTTTCCCTCACTTCGAGGTTATGAAAGAAAGAGATCGTCCTTGGGAAAGACACATTGAAAAGATTATTAAACAAGAATATAGAATTTTGGTTACACTTGTGACTGGTTATCCTTTCTTGAGGACGCAAACCCTTGAAGAAAGATTGAAAGGTTGGACGTAGCCCCAGCATTTCAACAAGGTGGAATCACTTCAGATTTCATATTGGAGCTTAATGTGTAAGTAGAGAAATTGATAACTCTGGCCCAGCAAATTAATAAATCTTTCCATAATGCCACAGCAGCAATTTATGAATCAAGAACAGATATCTGGAATGCAGTGAGACCTTTTGATAGACATATACAGTGGTTCCGTAACTACATTCTGGAACAACGTCATTTATATTTGTCCCGCGCAGTTTGGGGACATAGCTAAAAAGTTACAACATTTAACATGGACATCCAGTGGTGTTAGAACTGTCTGGAGTGACTGCGGATTGTATTCGCAAGGACTGGCATCGAGGGAGGGTGGTAATACACCACGTTTGACGGGAAACACGGGCCTCCAGCCCAGCTTTGTGTTGGCACGGGTGCAGATTTGGAGTTGCTAAGCGGCATGCCCCCACTCACCATTACCCATGTTTGTATTCGGGTGTCATGTACTAGCCGCTGTTGGTAGTTAACGCCCGGGGTCTCACACCTCAGCATATAGAACCAGCATGTGGAGGCCAAACTCACACGCTTGAATCTCGGGCCACCTTTATGGACAGCCACCGCCATTAGGGAATAGCGTGAAGACACTGGAAGTATCGGACCAGTCCCAATCGCGACACTTCTTGGCAAGGAACAGGTACAACACCAAGCAACACCTACAGGTGCACATTGTTATTCGAAATCCTTGTAAAACAGTATTGCTGGAAATAAGTATTTGTCTGGAGCAGACGGGCAGTTAACAGTTGGTTACGGCTGAGTTTTATTTTCATATTGTATTGCTGTATGATGCCTTTGTTTGAATGACTGCAACTGCAATGTTTTCTCTTTGGGCAAAATATATATTAAATACGCACAGCCAATAGAATATCAGTAAATTTATATTACTGTCGTTTTCCTTATATATTGCGAATTTGAGTGAAGTTACCATTACCTATACTCTCCACAACAAACCAGATTAGTTCAGTGCTGGAAATTGAAATTTATTACAGACAAATTTGCATGATAGGCAGAGTGGCTTATTACAGTGGTATTAGAGCCATTGACCTTGCCATCCTAGTGGGATCATCATTTTCAGTTTTTTAGTTGATTGTAGCAGTAGCCATGCTAGCCAGGTATGCATAGCAGGCACAGGATACCCGGGTTTAGTCATAACAGGGTTGAGCAGGAACAGGCAGATTCTCCCATTCAGGTAGATGTAGAGACCAGCCATACAGAGGACGAGGATTTCATTCTTGAACAGGTTACTTCGGGTGTGACTATGGCTGAGGAGGCAGATAGAGAGGCCAGGGAGACGATGAGACATATACGAGATGGACAGGACCATATTGTTGATGTATTACACCAGCTCACAGGGGTTATCCAACAATTATTAGTTACGGTCAGGAGACTCGCTAGCCATCACAGTACTGGAGGCAGTACAACGGGATCACCTAGGGCAGCTAGGGCCCCCACTCGTACGTCCGATAGGCCCCTTATGCCAAACTTTGTGGAATATGTTACCAAACCATCTCAAAGCAGATTTGACTTTTCCACAATACATGGTTCAGAAGGAGTTTGGCAGGAACGAGCAGGGCAGGAGACCTAGGGGTCCGAACAGGGATTTGAAACATGCCATGAACATGTTGACTCTTCCTACGTTCGATGGCAGCGGTAGGACATCCGCTAGAGCTTGGATCCACAAGCTCGATAGCTTCTTGACCCTCAAGCCCATGTCAGAGACTGAGGCAATTAAATTTGCCACTATGCATCTAGAGGGGGCCGCATATGATTGTTGGCATCACGGCCTTATCACCCAGGATCACAGACTGATTGCTTCCTATGAGATCTTTAGCATGAGATTAATCACTCGTTTTGATAGGAAAGACATAGAGGTCTACAACAGAGAGCTAGCTCAGCTTAAACAGAGTGGATCTTTCGAACATTACATTGATGAGTTTTAGAGGATCTCCATCATGGTTCCAGACATGACAGAAAAAAGGAAGGTAATGCTATTCATTGAGGGCTTGTATGATAAATACAGAGGGCTGGTTAGAGTCCTCAAACCAGACACCTTGGATGATGTTATTAAGTTAGCTCACGATTTGGATTCACCGTCCTCCATTTTACAGCCACCTAAGAAACCCTTCAAGGGGTCCGCTTCATTCGAGAAAGGTAACAATCAGAATAAGAGTGTGCCTCCTAGGCTGGATTTTGAGACTAGAAATGAGTTGAGGAGGAGGAAGTTATGCTTTACTTGCAAGGAGCCTTGGACTCCAGATCCAGGTGCCTTGGGAAAGGCAAACTTCATTATATTGAGGTAGCTTCTGAGGATGAGTATGAGCAGTGTGAGGGCAGTGATGAGGAGGACAGCGATGAGGAGACTCAGGTAGAGCCAGCATCAGGAGGAAAGAAGAAGAAAGCCCGCCACGAGCAGCCTCTGGTTACTTTAGCATCCCTTTCAGGGATTCCTACATTTCACCCCTTTCGTTTGAAAGGAGTAGTTAGAGGGCAGAGGATTGTTTGCCTTTTAGATACAGGTGCTACGCACAATTTTATCAGCACAGGTATGGTCTCCAGGAGAAGGCTACAGGTAGATGACATTCCAGAGTTTGAGGTCAAGGTGGCAAGAGGCGACTTATTGAGTTGTACATGGAAGATCTTTGGTCTCCCAATACACTTTGGAGATTACCTGCTAGAGGCGGACTTTTATGTCATTGACTTGGATAGTCTAGATGCGATATTGGGTATGTAGTGGCTGCAGACCCTAGGTAGGTACACCATTGATCACACGCTGAAACAATTAGAGTTTATACAGGGTGATCAGCAGGTGATTCTTAAGCCCATGCCAGATGGCGGGCCTAGGTTAGTATCTACTCACCGAATGGAGGCCATCATGAGACATAGTGACATGGAGTGGGCAGCCCAGTGCTTCATACCCACTAAACCCACACCAGACTCGGGGCAGCAGGTTCACTTTGATGTTCAAAAGGTGCTTGATAAGCACAAGAGGGTCTTCGAGGACATTCCGCCAGGCATACCTCCAGACAAGGGATTTAAGCATATTATAGAGATGGAGAAGGGCGCTAAGCCCGTTATTACTACACCTTATCGTCATCCAAGGCACTATAAGGAGGAGATAGAAAAGACGATAAAGGAGCTCCTGGATATGGGACACATCAGGCCCAGTTGTAGTCCCTTCGCTTCTTCAGTGGTATTAGTGAAGAAGAAGGATGGTACTCTTCGCATGTGTATTAATTATCGTGCACTGAATAAGAGGACCATTAAGAATAGGTACCCTATTCCCCGGATTGATGAGTTGTTAGACGAGCTACATGGGGTAGTTTATTTTTCGAAGATTGATCTTCGATCGGGGTACCATCAGATACGTGTCCGTGAAGAGGATGTTCATAAGACGGCATTCAGATGTCACTACGGGCACTATAAGTTCCTAGTGATGCCATTTGGGCTCACTAATGCACCTATCGCCTTTCAGTCTTGTATGAATCATCTATTCAAGAAACAGCTACGCAAGAGTGTTCTGGTATTTTTTGATGATATTTTGGTCTTCAACAGGACTCGAGAGGAGCACTTGAGACACTTGGATGAGGTTCTTAGCATCATGGAGAGTCAGTCTCTATTTGCAAAAGAATCCAAGTGTGAGTACGGGTTGATAGAGATCCTTTATCTGGGGCATGTGATAGGGGCAGATGGAGTCAAGGTCCGTCAGGAAAAGATACAAGCAATCCGGGATTGGCCGCCACCTCGGAATGTGTCAGACTTGAGAGGATTCCTAGGGTTATGTTCTTACTACAAGAGGTTTGTTAAGGGATTCTCTCAGACAACAGCACCCCTCACCGATCTTACTCATAAAGGGGCCTTAAGGTGGACAGATGAGTCAGAGGTAGTCTTCGATAGACTCAAGACTATCATGAGCACGTGTCCGATTTTAGCACTACCGGATTTCTCTCGTACGTTCTTCTTAGACTGTGATGCCTCTGGTAACGGAATTGGTGCAGTATTTATTGATGCAAGATAGGCATCCCATTGCTTTCGAGAGCAGAAAACTTAAGGACAACGAGAGACTTTACTCCACCTATGATAAGGAGATGCTTGCCATCATGCACGCCTTAGCTAAATTCAGGCAGTATCTAGTGGGTGGCAAGTTTACAGTCAAAACGGACCACAACAGTTTGCGGTACTTCCTGGAACAGAAAGAGTTGAACGAGAGGCAGCAGAAATGGGTTAGTAAGATCCAGGCTTATGAATTTGGCATTGAGTATGTCAAGGGCAAGAATAACATTGTAGCTGATGCACTCTCCAGGAGACCTTCAGATCCAGCTTGTTGTGTTCTATCCGAGATTTCCGCAGATTGGAAATCCCACTTGCTGGTTGAGTATTCTAAAAATACTCAAGCATGTCAGATATTGGACAGGCAGCTTTCCAATAGCAGGTACAGGGTTACGGATGATATCATATTCTATAAGGGTAGAATTTACTTGGTGCTAGATTCTAAGCTTAAAGCTAAGATATTGAGAGTTTTTCATGATGCACCCACAACAGGAAATCCGGGGTTTTTTAAAACCTACAGACAGGTTAGAGCAAGGTTCTCATGGAAGGGCCTCAAGGACGATGTCCTTTAGCATGTTAGAGAGTATTAGACTTGTCAGTAGAACAAGTCCGAACACGAGCACCCGGTCGGCTTACTTCAGCCCCTACCCATTCCTGGCCAGAAGTGGGAAGGTATTTCGATGGATTTCATTCCAGGGTTGCCGAAGGTACTGGGCAGGGACAACATTTATGTGGTAGTGGACAAGCTCACGAAGTTTGCTCACTTCTTTGCCATTTCAGCAAATTGGTCAGCTGCCCAGGTAGCTGAATTATTCTTCTGAGAGGTCTTCAGGCTGCATGGTCTTCCCAAGACCATCGTTAGTGACAGGGACAGTAAATTTCTCAGTACCTTTTGGCAGGAGTTGTTCAGATTGGCAGGCACAAAATTGACCCCCAGCACCAGTTACCATCCGCAGACAGATGACCAGACAGAGATAGTGAACAAGTGGGTAGAAGAGTACCTCAGAAATTATGTAGCAGGGCAACAGAGGGCCTGGGTCAGATGGCTGTATTTGGGAGAATTTTGCTACAACTCCACCTACCATATGACTATTGGCATGTCGCCATTTCAAGCTCTCTATGGCAGCGAGCCATTATCTTTTAGACTTGGCTCTTAAGGACAGCAGGGCACCAATTGCGAGGGACTGGCTTCAATATCATCAGGATATCTTTAAGTCCCTCAAGGAGAACATTCAGAGAGCCCAGAATCAGCAAAAGATATATGTTGATCGACACAGGGTACAGCGGACTTTTGAGGCAGGGGATTTGGTTTACCTTCGTCTCCAGCCATACAGACAAAGTTCTCTGAAGAAGAGTGGATCGGAAAGCTCAGGCCTTGGTTTTATGATCCTTACCGCATCATCAGGAGGGTTGGCGAGGTAGCGTATGAGCTTGAGCTGCCGACCGACAGCAGGATTCATAACGTCTTCCATGTATCTTGCCTCAAGAAGGAAGTGGGACAACAGATTACCCCTTCAATCGCATTACCCCCACTTGATGAAGAGGGGAAGTTGATTTTGGTTCCAGCAGACGTAATCGAGACCAGAGAGAGGGCATTGCGGAACAAAGCTATCAGGGAATACTTGATAAAGTGGAAGGACTTACCGATGGAAGACGCCACTTGGGAGGGTGAGTCCAATCTACAGCACCCAGCATTGAGATTGCTTGGGGGCAAGCAATCCTGGGAAGGGAGGACTGTAATGTCCCCAATCCCGCATTAGGCCAGTAGGGCGCCAGATTAGTCTATCTCCCCCATCCGGGTAGGCTAATAGCTCTGTCAGAGGATGTCAGCCAGTCACAGGCTTCAGTGGGCGAGCTTTTATTAATGGGTTCACTTTATAAAAGAAAAGTCACTTTACTTTATAATAAGGAATTATAAAGTCACTTTATGTACATTATATTATAAAAGTGACTTAAGTGACTTAAAGTCACTTTATGAAACCTTTTATCCCACATCTCTTAAAAAGGGTTGCGTTCCCTCACTTTGAAGTTATAAAAGAAAGAGATCTTCCTTGGGAAAGACACATTGAAAAGATTATAAAACAAGAATATAGAATTCTAGTTACACTTGTGACTAGTTATCCTTTCTTGAGGACGCAAACCCTTGAAGAAAGATTGAAAGGTTGGACGTAGCCCCAGCATTTCAACAAGGAGTAATCACTTCAGATTTCATATTGGAGCTTAATGTGTAAGTACGGAAAATGATAACTCTGGCCCAGCAAATTAATAAATCTTTCCATAATACCACAGCAGCAATTTATGAATCAAGAACAGATATCTGGAATGCAGTGAGACCTTTTGATAGACATATACAGTGGTTCCGTAGCTACATTCTGGAACTTCATTTATATCTGTCCCGCGCAATTTGGGGACACAGCTACAAAGTTACAGCATTTAATGTGGACGTCAAGTGGTGTTTGAACTGTCTGGAGTGACTCCGGACTGTATTCGCAAGGACTGGCATCGAGGGAGGGCAGTAATACACCACGTTTGACGGGAAACACGGGCCTCCAGCCCATCTTTGTGTTGGCACGGGTGCAGATTTGGAGTTGCTACGCAGCCTCGCCCCCCTTCACCATTACCCGTGTTTGTATTCGGGTGTCATGTACTAGCCGCCGTTGGGAGTTAACGCCCGGGGTCTCACACCTCAGCATATAGAACCAGTGTGTGGAGGCCAAACTCACACGCCTGAATCTCAGGTCACCTTTATGGACAGCAACCGCTATTAGGGAGTAGCGTGAAGACACTGGAAGTATCGAACCAGTCCCAATCGCGACACTTCTTGGCAAGGAACAGGTACAGCACCAGGCGACACCTACAGGTGCACATTGTTATTCGAAATACTTGTAAAACACTATTGTTGGAAATAAGTATTTGTCTGGAGCAGACGGGTAGTTAACTGTTGCTTACGGCTGAGTTTTATTTTCATATTGTATTGTTGTATGATGCCTTTGTTTGAATGACTGCACCCGCAATGTTTTCTCTTTGGGCAAAATATATATTAAATACGCACAACCATTAGAATATCTGTAAATTTATATTACTGTTGTTTTCCTTATATATTGCGAATTTGAGTGAAGTTACCATTACCTATACTTTTCACAACAAACCAGATTAGTTCAGTGCTGGTAATTGACATTTATTACAGACAAATTTGCATGATAGGCAGAGTGGCTTATTACAACACTCAAGTTTGTGCTTGACATCAATGACAATGGATTTCAAACAGACCTGTTGTCATCATTTCTACAAGAATATAGCTCAACTTCCTAGAAACTATACATAGACAAGCTCTTACAAGAACTTCTCCAACAACCATTTGTTTTTTTAAAATGCTCCATGACAACAATATTTTCCTATTTTAAGAAAGATAGACCAATTTTATTTTTCAAGCCTAAACGTTTAGTCTATTATACGTAGCTATGTTACTGAGATCTTGTAACCAGGGTCTTGATCCCGTACCCAACCGTGCAAAGTTTTGGTTTGACAATGAAAGTGCCATAGGAGCAGTTACCGCTAGGGTTTGTCCTTGTGGCCCTAAGCGCTCTGATGGCCAACAAGACAGTTTTAAAAAAGAAAAAGAAAAAAAAAATCATTTTTTAAACACTGAAATATTAAAAACCCCTAAAAAGTGCAAAAAACCTAAAAGAAGTCCATTATATTTGTTGCTTGACAAACTCAAACCATTTTCATACAAACACATTCTTGTTATTTCACTTTTGCATTTCAAAAGATGAATTCTTCCAAGGAGCATTATTGCAAAGTGCCAAGGGGACGAATATAACTAGCACAAAAGAGATCTAGTCATCTAAGGTAACTATTATCAAATTTTCCCAGTCCTTTTTTCTAATTTCAATTTCTTTTTCGAATAAAAATCAAGCTTCAAAATTTTTTAGAATATTATTTGGTGTTTTTTTCAACTTTTATTAGTTTATACATATTGTATGGTTGCATTTTTATTTTGTATTTTGTATTTTTTATAACAGCGAATTGCAATCTATTTGGAATGGCCACCAATTCAAATTCAATGGGCCTAGAGGCAAATAAAAAATTCAAATACGATTAAGCTTCTCCTCTATCTTGTCTATATGAGCAAGCTTCTCCTTCGGCGCATTATCAAGTGCAAACAGTCCACTTCCCACAATATTATTCTGGCTGAGTTTGGTGCCCGCCCCTTAAGACTTGAGGCCAGCTTCAATCTCATTTGATTCCGACACCGCCTTCATGGGTTCGTTGATTCCAGTATAGGGCGCCACGCGTACCCAAGTCCAATACCTTGCCTACTGCTCGTCGGAGTCTATTGCCTCTTCTGCCGCCACCTCTGGTCGTACTCGCAGTTGGTTCATCAGGGCCTCATCGCTCCTTGACTCCATCGGGATTGATATTGATCATCTGCCCCCCTTTCAGTATTCTCTTCATATTCCGCACCATCTCCTCCCTTCCAGGCACTAGTTGAACCAGTGTATTGCGACACACATTTATAGACAGTTCATTCGCACCACTTGGTCAACCCCCACGGGGGTCTTCGACCTAAGATGGCCTTCTACGTGGAGCACTTCCTTGAGTTGCAGGATGGCCTTATTGTTGATCCTCCTTGCATCCCTTGCCACTGGTCACATTCTGTCAGGATTTCTCTTGGGTCTTTCCGGGTTGGCTCTCATCGGCTCTATGTTGAGACCGACCACTAGTTGTACAGGACTAATAGAGTTTGCCAGCTTTGCAACATCAGCAAGGTTGAGACGAAGGAGCACTTTATCTTTCGATGCTCTATCTACTATGAGATCAGAGGGAGGTTCTATTGTCTTTTTAGAGGGACCCAGTCTCTCTCCACCTTTTTCAAAGTCATTGATCAGAGGTACCTTGCCCTCTACCTTCAAGAGGTCGTCAGACTTCGTGACCACTTCATTCATTCAATTCAGTGCCCCTCGCACCCTCAGTCTTGCCAACTCATTTCCTCCTTTTTCCGAGACTCTCCCCCCGCGTAGCACAAAAGGCAATTTGCTACCTCCCTCGGCCCTTCCAGGTCCATGAGACCTCGTAGATGTTACACACAAAGGTCACCTTATTCCATTCAGACTTGGAACACTCAGCAACATCATTCTACAATCTATCCCTCGGTCTTGAGGTTCTTCTTCGTAGCTCTGGTCTCTTAGTGCTTGTTGCGTGTGGTGGGTTGGGTTCCTATTCGCCCCTACTGCCTCTAGGCCTCTCAGTTTGGGGTTGTTGCCCTCTTTGCAGTCTTTGCTTTTCTTTGGTCACCATTTAGTGTCCTGCTGGGCACTACCCCCTTGCTTGTACTTTTCAGTCCCTTTGTTGTTTGTGGTCACTTGTTGGACATTAATATTCTTATCTTATCTATGGAAATACGTTACAATGCTCGAACAACTTCCAACATGTAATGTCCCCTTTATAATGACAACTTAAAATATAAGTTGTTGAAATATAATGACAACTTAATTTAATTATTGAATCGAACGATTAAAGTGGCTTTTTATGTCAACCAGAATTATAAAATAAAAGTCACTTTATTACAAATTATAAAGACCAAGAAATGGAATGCCAAGAGCCAAGCTGATGAAAGGTCAAGAGCTTTCTGCAAAATGTTATAAAAGTTCGAGGGGAGGATTATGCAGAACATGTTCCGATGTTTTATTAAAGTTGATGAAATTGTCTGATGCTTTGGCATTAGCTAGAATTTCTAGAGACGAAAACCTTCAAGAGTTTGTGAAGAGGTGGACGGAAACCTGGTTCTTCTTGGAGTAGATTCATGACGGAGTCAACACTTGTGCAGGATTTGTAAGATATTTAAATATGATTGCCAGTCGTTTATTCCTGTGTGTTATCACATATATTTGAACCATAAAGGCAAGTGGTTAATATTTGATGGCCATGTACATATGAAAAAGTCTGAAGATGATTAATAACCGAGTCTTAATTCTGGAGGTAATATTTGTGTGGGGCCCGTTTCAATTTATTGAGGAAATATTTGAGCCAAAGTATTAAGTCTGATCTCTCTGTTGATAATTATAGCGTCGATTAGATAAAATGTCGACCCCACTATAATAGACTAATTATGAAATATATATAAATAAATATTAATAATTATATATATTTAGTTATTATTGATATCTATTATATCTATATTTATTACCTAATAGAGTAATTATTGTTATAATATAACAATGATAATAATAATTATCATTATTATAATATAATAATAATATTATTAAGTTGGTTTCATAATATCTATTATATTAATACAGATTATATTATTATTGACATATCATAAAGTATGATGGTCGATATATTATTATCGACTTACAAATGCCAACAGGATATATTCTAAATGGCGATTGAATATAAATCAATGTCGACGGGTTTATTTAAATCATGTATGATTTTGTCAACGGTAATAATAAACCGTGAGTGGCTTAATCAACGGTATTAATCCCATGTGTATGATTCATTGCATATGGTGTTAGGAATAGTCACGCCTATGATAGACGTGACTCCTTGAGGAGTCACGTCTATCATAGACGTGACCCTCCTTCTAATTACTATCCTATATATGCTGTAAGAAATCTGGTTATAATACACACCGAAATCAATAAGTGTTGTATTCAGACAGCAGCATATCCAAATAATATATTTCTTCATTCAGCAATTCAAATACAAGATTACTGGTTTGGCATACATTCTGAATTACTACCTAATAACATTAAATATTCATAGAATATTTCTGGTATAAATATATAGTTCTAAAATTGTTAATTAGAACACTAAGTTTTAGTTGATTTAACACTCTCAAACATCATATATTCATCGGGCTATGGCAGGTGATCCAAAATGATTAAATATTCGCCACGCTTATATATATAAGGTTTCGAAGATCATAATGACAATCCCATCATCTTAAGGTGTGAACATTATAATAAGAGCTGCCCATAAACATTTTACTCATCGGGCCTTTATTTACTCATAGCAATAATACTTTTATGCCTAATGTTTGATACAAATAATTTAATATTGTTTGACGGTATTGAAAACTTCTACCACAAAATTTAAGGAGTCAAGTAAAGGTTAAGCTGAAATAATCTAAGGAGCCAGAGATTATTGGCAGAATCACTTCTTAGTGTTGGAAATATATGTTTAGCTCATTCCACTCCATATCGTTGGTGCTGGTAATTGTTGTCAGAAGTCAATATCCAATATTTTGAGCAGAGAAAGAGAAGAAACCATTTGTTGTTTCTACCAGATTGCTTCTATTAGCATTTGCTATGTTATTTAATTCCTTAGGAGCACATGAGGCATGAAAGTTCATGCTAGTGGCACCAAATCTTTAAACAGGGTACACCATAATTCCTGTTTAGCATTGCTACACATTTCCTGAGCATGTTATAGGAGTCAATTCTGCTCTGAGTATAGCAGCTGTGTCCTCTCCCGTTGCTGCTATGTACGTTCGGATGCAAGTGAATTGGTCAGAGCATAAGAGTCGACCAATCTGTGCGTAAATAAAGTGACTTCTGGTCTGGGTGGCATTGACTTATATCTGCAGCATATATAAAGGTCAGAGTTAATTATTATCAATAACTATATCTGCAGCTATCTGGTGACTGGCAATATTGTTATATTCCATGAATATGTTATTGCTGAGAAGGACATGAATGTTAAGTATGATTTTTAGATTCTGGAACTTTCATTGCAATGATAAATACTTCCTCTAAAAATCTGAATGTCCAAACTTGCAAACTTCAGAATGAAAGCATATTGTTTGTGAAAATGTCTAAATGTTGAACACATGTAAACTGTCTAACAAAATGTCCCTGAGGAATGAGTGGGTGTTTCAAACTAATATGTCTATGCAAGTGTTTGACAAGTGTTTGACAGAATTCTTGAGAAAGATAGTGACAATATCTGAATATTAAATTCATCTAAGTGTTTGACCGAATGCCTACATGATCCATGTGAGATTTGTGATGTAATTTTGGGACAGAACTAGTAAGGATTCTTACAGTGGTCTCAGAGCAAGATGATGAATTGTCTATTGATCAAAAGGCTGTCCTAACTTGTGAATCTAGAAATTACCAAGAAGTTGATACTCAAGGGGCTCATTCAGAGGACCAATAAAAGAAGGCAATTCAAGATGACGGTGTTTGATACACATACTTTGAAGGATCAGCTTAAGATCACCGATGATATGGTTGTTGCAGCTTTAGTAAATTATGGTGACACTCACAGGATCATTGAAGATCTCTAGAGGAAGGTTCAAATTGAAAAGAAACAAAGGTGCGTGGAAGGTGATTCTTATTTTGTAGACTTGCAGGTGGTCAAAGTAGTTCTTGAGTCAATGAAATCTGAATATTTGTATTTCATTTCGGACAGGAATCATATCTTAGAGTTTGCTGAAATGTATGTTAATAAATTGAAGGAAAAGGAGGAGGAGATCAATAAGCTCATCACAGAGCTTAACGTTAAACAAGAGACATTGGAGAATATGCAAATGGCACTTAAAGAAGCAAAAAATCAAATTGTTGCCAACAATCATTTCAAGAAGCAAGAGACCAAAGAAAACACTGAATTTATAAAGCAGGTGATTAAAGAACTTGATAGCATACAACAAACCTATGATTTGGAAAATTGTCCCAAAAGACAGAACACGAGGTATGAAGGATTGAGGTGCAAAGGGCCAATAGGAAGTAGCCCAAGCCATGTGAAAGTGCACGAATGTTATCCCTAGTTGTAGCTCTATGCTAAGGATGATTTCATGAGAGCCAACAATGCCTTTGCTATGCTCAATGTCAGAACTTTGCAAGGAGGTTTCCATACAAGGCTTTCAGCTGAAGCAATGAAGTTGGTAGAGAAATACGTGCATAGTTCATCCAGTTCCCAACTCCTACATTAGGCTGCAAGGGTTTTCTTCCGAGCCATACAAACTTTCGAGGTATCCGACTGATAAGATGGTGTTGTTGGAGGGTCACCAGGCTGCTGACTGCATACAACAAGATCCATAAAAAGTTGGGACTTGAATTCCTAATCACCATAGGAGATGAGGTTGAAACGTGTCCACGCATACAGGCAGTTGAAAGGTTAGTAGATGAATTACATTTTTACCATCTAGCACTCTATCCAGCAAGAACAAATTGTGATCCTTACAACCAAATCAAAATGTAGCTGGTGAAAAATACCAACACAGGGTGCATCTTGAAAAAATTTGGGCAAACGCTGCAGACGAATACAAGATTAAGAGGAGAATATTTTCCAGGTTGTTTCTCAACCTGATGAGGGCATGCAGGATCACCCAGGTGCCTGACCAAGTAAAAGAAGATATGAACGTGATCCAATTTGAGTATGAGAAAGAGAGAGAGAGAAGACTATCCAGCCATATGATTGCTCCAGGAGGGAAATATTAGATCTGGATTCAATATTGAGGCCAGTCTTAAAGCTTACAAGATGGTGAGTTGAGTATCAAGTCAGTAGGCTGAGGGTGAGTAAAGACTGCCTGACATATAACTTGATGGGGCATCCAAGGTTACGAGATGTGAAATATTCCTTAGATAAATGACTAGTTTAGATTCTGAAAAAATAGAAATATATTAAGCAGAATTAGTTATAACATTCTCTTACTGTTATGTATTTCTTATTACTTGATCTTTAAAGATATTTATACGTAGAAGTTTGGGTTATTAGGGGGTTTGGCCAAGAAGAGTCATCTGAGTCTTTAGACAGGACCGTGACCATTATCCAAGAATTCCTTCTAACTGTAACTTCAGCGGGTGCTTGCCTTCTCTAATCATCCCCTGGTCTCTAAGGTATGTAGCCATCAAAGGACCGGTGTCTATTGCAGCAGGGCTCTTTGGCTTGATTAGTCTAAACCTCTTGGTTTAGAGACCAGCCCTATTTCCTCTTACCTGCCTGATTCACCTTACCCAATTATGATGAGGTACATTCCTTAATATTAATTTAATCATTAGTCATGTATGTATATTCTGAATTCATTTCTTTTCCATTGAGAGTGTTGATGTTCTTACTGATAACTTTAATAGTATTACATGATTTATTTTAAGTATTTATATTAATTACTACATCCTGTAAGTCGATGTGTGTGTGTGTATATATATATCTATATAGATATCAACTGGACTGGTTTATTTAAAATACAGTTATTCAAAGTTTTCTTATCAATCACTACGTCATTCATATATATATATATTCCTGTCAATGGTGTTATGTCCATATAGGACTGTGTATATTGAAATTGATAATAAATAAGTATTACAGAAACTGAGATCTTACGTGTATTCCACTATCATGTATGCTAATATTCTTCTTTTTCATGGCAGACAATATTACCCCTTTGTGGCGACGATATGTCTGTTCACTCGAGTCTCTTACGATTCGGTGTTTTCCTTCTACCGTCGCAGAGGGTGTTCTCTCCTTCGTGGACAACGTCCCTTCTTTGTTGCTTCCCCCCTCCTTGTCTTCCTTTGCTTGGTATTATATGCAGTGGGAGTCACGCGTCGTGACTCCTCACGCAGTGGATGGGGTCGTTTGATTATTAATATCATTATAGATATATTATATTAATATTAATATTAATTATGTATATTATATATTAATTTTGTATATTGATATTGTTAGTATATATAGAGTGATTGATATTGTTAATATTAATTATATATATATATATATATATATATATATTGATTAATGATTTATAAATATGATTTATTAATATTAATAATAATATTGATAATTATTAGTATTATTAATAATATTAATAATATAGGTTTTCTATACTATTGATTAATCATTTACCATTTTTTAATTTCATAAATTAATAATAATATTAATGGTACAAAAGCATTCACAATAATTGAACAGATTATATTATATATCATCTTTATATCCAATTATTCTACATATATTAGGATTTTAAGCATTTAATCAGCCTATACACATACATGTGAAATGGAATTATGGCCAAGATAAGGCTCATAAAAAAACCGCCCTTCCTAAATTTGCTTGTCCTCAAGCAACCTAAAGTTTGGGTGGGAAGTGAACTCCTCTCCCACCCATGTAGCATCCTCTTCTGGCAGATTCTTCCACCTCACGAAGTATTCGTAAATGATCCTGTTCCGCAACTTTTTCTCTTGTTTGTCAAGAATAGCTTCAGTGGAATATCTTCAAAAACCTTCGTATACCTTTTAGCAATGGAGCCAATAAACAATGTTAATCATTCGTTAAAAATTCTGATTTATATTTGGAAAAGAAATGAATTCTCTTATGGATAATTTCCATTATTCTTCGTATACCTTCTTAATATCGATTGAACATCGATGTGGACCGTTTGGTCTTAAGGTAAAGATTTGTTTAAGATCATGCATTGTGCCACCCACTCTGCTTGATTATGTTTGAAAATCCTTTCCATCCTATTGCACGAGAGTACCTTCGGTGATCCATTTGGTAATCTCTTCAATGTGACTTCTTTCCCTTCGTGTTTGAAACAAATTTCTAGATTCATATTATCCGTGATGAAGCGACCTAAGGAGTTTATCCACGACATTCCTAGAATTACATCATATTGTAGGTTTACTACATAGAAATCTCTTTTAATGGTATGCTCACCCAGTGTGATTTCTAAATGTGGTACAACCTTAGTACATTGATCAACATTCCCATTAGCTAACGCCACTTCAAATCCTTTGAAGTCTTTAGTTTCTAGTTTCCTTTTCGAAAAAACACTTTTGCTAATAAAGTCATGGGAAGCTCCACTATCCAATAATGCAATTACCCTTTCTCCTCTGATAGCACCTTTAATTCTAAAAGGACGATTTTCATTGATTTGAGAAATTGTGGCTAGAGTTCCATATTCTACCTCATCCATTTTTTATTTTTTATTAGGTCTTCCCTCGTCCTCGATTCTTGTCTCTTCTATATTATAGATATTGCTTCCTTTACATTTATGCCCATGACTCCAAGGATCTTTGCATTTAAAGCATAGTTTTTTGCTTCTTAGCTCATTGTGTTTTTCCCTTTCCTTACATTCATATCCCTTCTCCAAAGGTTCTTTACAGAAATAACACGGTCTCTTGTTACCTTGTTCCTTCTTATGTTTCTCTTCCCATGTTGAGAGGTTTTTGAAGCGGTCCTACAGTTGGTGATCGAATTTCTTTGCTTCGGAGATTGCTTCACTTAAGGTTGTAGGTTCCAAGGCACTGACCGTGCTACGTATTGATTATTTTAATCCTTCTATAAAGAGGTATGTGAGCCTCTCTTGTGAAATTTCAAGTACCATGACTGATAGTTTTTGGAATTCATTGGCGAATTTGTCTACTGTTCCTTGTTGTTTAAGTTGAGTAAGCTCGTTGAAGTACCATTGGGGGTGTTTTTGATCAAATCTTTTCATGAGTTTTTGAGTGAACTCATCATAGGATGTTATGAGTTGACGGTCTAGAGTAATCAACCCATAATGCCACCACTCATGTGCTATCCTCGTCAAATGTAATACTATGAATTTAATTGCATTTTCTTCTGTCATGGGGCTGAGTGATAAGTATGTATCTAATTTTTGGGTTCACACTAGCGCATTGATTTTTTCAGTCCCATCAAAATTACGTAACGTTACTTTGTTATTTTTTTCTATAAGGTCTTTATCAGATTGTTTTCTCTTCTTGTGGGTTTTCGTCTTTGCATCATAATAGTCTTTGAAAGTTGTATGGTTTCGTAATTTGGGAGCTAGTTTAGAGTATGCCTCCAATATTTCATCAACATTGTCCCTAGGCTCATATGCTTCCCTTCTCCTTGCTCTTGATCTTCTCTAGGCAAGAAGAAGGTTCTAGATGGTCTGGGATGGGATATTCTTGGGGTGAGATAGTGGTTGTTTTCCGAACTATTAGAGTTACCATCCCTCCCATTGGCTTTGGAATAATTATTATTCATACTTTGGATGGTTTAGAGAAGACGGTTTTGTTCCACGAGGGCTTGGGTGGTTTCTCCATGAAGGCCCTTATTTCATTTGTCAACTACTCGGCCATAGCTTTCTTGCCTTTTTTCCGTTTGTATGTTATCATAAACTATCCTCCACAAGGTGGTAGGATTGTGCTCTGATACCACTGAAATGTTCCTTAGATAAATGACTAGTTCAAACCCTGAAAAAATAGAAATATATTATGCATAATTAGTTATAACATTCCCTTACTATCATGTATTTCTTATTACTTGATCTTTAAAAATATTTATAAATAGAAGTTTGGGTTATTAGGGGGTATGGCCAAGAAGACCCATCTGAGTCTTTAGACAGGACCATGACCATTATCCAAGAATTCCTTCTAACTGTAACTTCAGTGGGTGCTTGCCTTCCCTAATCATCCCTTGGTCTCCAAGGTATGTAGCCATCAAAGGACGGGTGTCTATTGCAACGGGGCTCTTTGGCTCGATTAGTATAAACCTCTTGGTTTAGAGACCAGCCCTATTCCCTCTTTACCTGCTTGATTCACCTTACCCAATTAGATGAGGTACATTCCTTAATATTGATTTTATCATTAGTCATGTATGTATATTCTGAATTTGTTTCTTTTCCGTTCAGAGTGTTGATGTTCTTACTGATAACTTTAATAGTATTACATGATTTATAATAAGTATTTATATTAATTACTGCATCCTGTATGTGGATGTGTGTATGTGTGTGTGTGTGTGTATATATATATATATATATATATAGATATCCACTATCCTGTATGCTAATATTTTCTTTTTCATGGCAGACAATATTACCTCTTTGTGAACGACATTATGTCTGTTCACTCGAGTCTCTTATGATTCAGTGTTTTCCTGCTACCGTCGCAAAGGGTGTTCTCTCCTTCGTGGACGGCTTCCCTTCTTCGCTGCTGCCTTCCTCCCTATCTGCCTTTGCTTGGTATTATATGCAGTGGGAGTCACGCGTCATGACTCCTCACGCAGTGGATGGGGTCATTTTATTATTAATATCATTATAATTATTAATATTAATATTAATATTAATTATGTATATTATATATTAATTTTGTATATTGATATTATTAGTATATATAGAGTGATTGATATCGTTAATATTAATTTTATATATATATATATATATTGATTAATGATTTTAATTATGATTTATTAATATTATAAATAATATTGATAATTATTGTATTATTAATAATATTAATAATATAGTTTTCTATACTATTGATTAATCATTTACTATTTATTAATTTCATAAATTAATAATAATATTAATGGTACAAAGGCATTCTCAATAATTGAACAGAATATATTATATATTATCTTTATATCCAATTATTCTACATATATTAGGATTTTAAGCATTTAATCAGCCTATACACATAAATGTGAAATGGAATTATGGCCAAGATAAGGCTCATGACAAGATGATATATCAACACCACCTTCAGGAGTCAGAATTGAAGAGTGGGAAATTTCATCAAGAAATGTTGAGCAAGGAAAAGGAAAGAGCGTTGTTCGAGAAGTGTAGCCGAGGAAGAGGCCTAACGAGCATAGTGAAAAACCTTCCTCAAAAAAGGCAGAGGCTAGTGATAACACCGGCGTCACCTAGCAAGACCTCGAGGTTACAGGAAATAGAGCCTTTCACAAAGGAATAAGGTGAAACAAGCGGGAGAAGGATGTCACAAGGAGATCTAATGACTTGGCCGATGCAAGATAGAGAAAGCATTAATGCTTGTCAAGAATCTACCCAATAGAGAAATCAAGAACAAGAGGCTAGTGTTGAGGAAGGCCTTGAGGCCATATTAGAAAGTGAATTGATAGAGGCAAAAGTTCCTAGCACAAAGGCAACATCCCTGCTAAAGAAATAGAAGCTCCTATCACAGAGATAGAAAGTCCCATTGCAGAGGAAGAAATCAATGAAGGTATGGTGAAAGGTCAGGAACAATTGTCAGTTTATGACCAACATACAACTGCAACAAATTGGTTGAGGCAAAGATTGAAGAGGATTCGTGAAAAAGAAGTTGCCCTTGCACTGGAATTATAAGAAATCCCAAACCGAGTTAACAGGTAGGAGGAAAATAGGAAAGCAAAGAAGTTTTCAAAGTTCATCAGGAATGAATTCAGGGCACAGACTGTACAGATTGCAAAACCCACAGTTGATAAGGCCAAAGACCAGATCACTTCAGATGACCACAATGTGACAACATTTGGTCTGGGGCATGTCAGTAGAGAGCAAGAAATTGAGGAGTTTGATGATTTGCCCAGGCAATGAAGGAAAAGATAAGGGAGTTGGAAGAAAAATAACGAAAAGTGAAAAATGAGAATGAGGCTTTGTGTGCGTATCTAAACAATTTATCCCATCCATTAAGGGAAGAAAGCCAAACATTTGCTCTGCCTACGGTTCTTCCAGCGGAGTCAATACAGAGCATTGAGGAGATGAGAAGAGTCACCCAAGGTGCAAAGGTATGGGTGAACGACATTCAAAAGGAGGCAGAAAAATTTGTTGAAGGCTTGGCACAGATCAATGAAAGGGCATTAGCTATCCTCTCCAAGATGCAATGCGTAGATGAGTGGTGGGAAAATGAGCATCTCTACCAAAATGAGATAATCTCAAAACTGCAAGCCTTGATAGAAACTTTGAGGCGAACGTTGGCTAATGGTGGAGTGGTAAGGGAAGGAGAGGCATATGATTTCGCCCGCTGGTATAGTGCAGTAGTGAAGGAAAAAGAAATGTTTGAATATTCTAGTGAGGAATCCACTCAACTGAGAAAAGTGATTGAAAACATTCAGAAGGGAATCTTCAACACAGTGGTAGCTTTGTTTACACTGAGAATGACTGGGGATGATATGACTACAGATAACCTGAAGGGCGAGTTGGATCTCTTTCAATCAAACTCCATCTGAAGATATGACTTTGAGAATTTTTCCATATTCTCAAATGTCATGCACACCGCTCAAGACTCAATGTCGGATTGGAAGAATAGTTTCAGTAGATGTGAAATAGACATAACTATTCTGGAATTCAAACAAGAAACGTTGCCAAGTGTCAATGTAGATGAGTTGGAGATAGTGTTGTCCAAATTCCAAGCATTCAAGGAACAGAGTCAGGCATAAGTTATTCTCGGCAAAACGACATTAATGATTTAGTGGGAATCTTTCTTCATTAATGTGTCATCTTTGACCACTTCCCCACTAAGTGAGTGGCTTCCTTCTGATTGTCCATGTGGACCCTATTATTAATTGCAGATCCTTTTTCTTTGCCATAACCCTAATTAGGGTTGAGGTGGCAAAATCTAGGGCATCGATTTTGGTCCAATCTGGGCCACCCATTGTAATATGAGACCTATATAAAGGCCTCACTTCTCATTTGTAAAGAATGGAATTTGGAGATTGTTACGCAAGAGCTACCAAGATAATAGAGTTCTCATTGAAGTTTGGTGATTTCTTGATGTATTTTGGTGCTTGCATTTTTTCTTTGTTCCCTCATTTAAAATGGATTTGTTTTCAAGCACTTAAATGAATGTGATTGATAGTGTTGTTATGGTGAGATCGTATTACTCATACATTTTGTTCTTAGGTGATTCCTAAGCGCAGTGTAAGGCTAAATCTGAGTCGATATGTGGATGTTTTACTTCTACCATTGACGCACATTGTTCGTTATGATGGTGTTTGTTAAGAAACAAGATCGTATATAGAAAGAATCTGAATGCTTACTATTGCTTGATATTGCTGATGTGATTGATGTCAACCATTGAATAAGCATCCCTTATAAATACACTAATAGGTAGTCATATATAAGTAGAGGTGTGACTCTTACAATAGAGTCACAACTCTACATATATGTAACTACTAATTAGTTTGCTCATTAATTAACATTAGTTAAGCAGCACCGATTCATTTAGATGGTTATGTATATTAAATACAATTATGCACACACACATATATATATGTATATATATATATACAGACACATATATAGATATATGTTTATAGTATACATTCCATCAATCAGATCGATGATATTCTCTAACACTCCCTCTTAGCAAGAGAGGATTGATCGATGTGTCATCAACATCCCCGACTTATTCGGAACTGGATTTAGTGATAACTAACACAACTTCATATCAAGATATCCGACATAGCTCAGGACATCATCATGATGTACTCATCCTGATAGAAAAGTTATCGCAATCCCCGACCAATTCGGAACTAGATTTAGGGATAACAATCAAGATATCCGGCACATTCCAAGACAACAACTTAATGTAGTCTAGTCTTGATTCACAAGTTGTTATAATCCCCAACCAATTCGGAATTGGATTTAATAACAACTGCAGAACATTCAGTGTCAGGACTAATGACTATAATACATAATTATACCTAACACTAGGTCAAACTATCGTGTAAGTCGTCACTTAGCAATAGTAACCTAACACATATGAAAGATCGTCACCTTTCATAAAATAACACAAGTAATATTGCAATATTTTCCATTTATAATATTCATGAATATAAATTACACATAATTTAGATTTAATCTCAGAATTTAAAACTATGGTTTAGTCATACCAAGTTTACCTCTAAAGTATTCTATTTTCAACCTAACAAGGGATTGGTGAAAGTATCAGAATTTCTTCAGTCTTGATGTAAACCAACTTGCTAAAGTTTTCCACATAGTCCAACAAGTAACTTCATGTTCTCCCTTTGATCCTTAATTGTGTAGTCTTCATTTATTTCTGTAAGTAAATCATTTTCATTTCTCTTTATGAATAATGTTTTCTTCAAATTTCACATCCCTGCTGATTTCAACAGCTCTTTGTCTTGGAACATAGATTCTGTATCCATTTTGTTGAGGATTGTATTGTATGGTACTGAATACTCCCTCTTAATCCCAACAGAAATGCAAAATTCTTTAGAATAAGGAATATTCCTCTTTTCTGACTTCAGCAATGTCTGCGTGATTTTTCTTCCTTTCTGGACAGAGCCTGTGAGTGTGTCCAAACTTATCACACTTGTAGCATTGAACTTTGGAGAGATCTCTGTGGTTTCCTCTTTTCATTTTGAATTGTTTTTCCCCTTTGTTGTTTGCTTTTGCATGTAGAGCTTGAATTTCTCCTTCTTTAGTTGGGCCTATTCCTCTTGAAATTAACCGAGATTCCTCCCGAGTGCAGTCATTCTTTAGTTGATCAAACTTGGGTAGAGAAGGAAGACCAGTTATGCATTGAATGAATGATTCCCATGAAATAGGTAAACCTCTAAGAGCTAGAAGTGTTAGTTTCGCATCGTCCACATTGTTTCCCATGGTAGAGAGTTGATCCTTTATTTTGGTGATTCTTAGGAAATAAGATGTTATAGTTCCTCCCTTATTCATCTTTACACTCAAGAGTTGCTGCTTTAGGGTCAGTAGTCTGCTCGTATTATTAATCTCATATGTATTCTTAATGGTGTTGAATACTTCATATGTTGTTAAATTTGCGATAGAAGGAAGGATGTGATCTTTAACAGCATCAATTATAATTTTCTTGGCTTTGTTGTTTCCTCTTTTCCATGTTTTCTCGGATTCACTCTCTGGTATTTTCAGATCCTTCTCAACTTAAGTGTCTAGTTCAAGTTCTTGTAATAGAGATATTATTCGAATTTTCCATGAGAAGAAGTTGACAGCACCTTCTAATCTATCTTCAGCTTTCATGCTGTTCATTATTATAAATTATAATTCTCTTTTATAATTTTCTTTTATTCTCAAAGAATGTATTGTGATATACTTCTGATTTTTAATCGGTTTGAATTTATTGTGTATTCTAGAAGTGTTTGTTCGGCCAGCAATTACTATCGATGCTGAATGAAGTATCGACCAAATTTTAACAATACTTGACGCTGACCAAGTTTGTCACTGTCAAATATTTGTCGTTGTCTATAATGCTTGTCGCCGTCTACAATACTTGTCGCCAAGTATGGTGAGTATCGACCAAGGTAAATGTATTTTGCTGCTGACGTCGGAAGGATCGACCACGATAAGTATTTGTTGCTGTGTAAGGTGTCGATCTTTATTGCTGTATACAGTGTCGACCAAAGACAATGATATTATTGTTGTGTAAGGTGTCAAACAATGATCTTATTGCTGTGTAGAGTGTCAACGCTGTATGTATTGCTGTTCTTTATCTTTGATTCTTTTCTATAGAGGCTCTGATACCATGTTAAGAAACAAGATCGTATATAGAAAGAATCTGAATGCTTACTATGCTTGATATTGCCGTTGTGATTGATGTCAACCATTGAATAAGCATCCCTTATAAACACACTAATAGGTAGTCATATATACGTAGAGGTGTGACTCTTACAATAGTCACAACTCTACATATATGTAACTACTAATTAGTTTGCTGATTAATTAACATTAGTTAAGCAGCACTGATTCATTTAGATGGTTATGTATATTAAATACAATTATGCACAAACACACACATATATAGATCTATATTTATAGTATACATTCCATCAATTAGATCGATGCTATTCTCTAACAATGTTCATTGTGATATGAAAATTAATTGCACAATCCTTGAAGATTACACCAGCTTTGTGTAGTTGTTGAATTTGGTGGAGCAAAGTTTTGTACATTTCATCGTAGCAGTATTCATCTTTCAAGTTCTTAGGATTAGAATCAATATCTCAACCCTACTCTCATTTATTTTTTGCATATATAGTGAAAAATCCTTTAAAAAAGGTACTTTCATTGCCATATCTTTTGAAAAATTCCCATAGCTAGTATCATCTGAGTCAGCTTGAGAAGGAGTACGTAACTCCCCTCGTGATACCAACATATCACATCAACCATCGAGCTTATCCACAGTCAAGAATTGATATAAAAGAACATTGGAGTCTATTGTATGATCTTTTGCAATCTTAGCATACACATGATTTTAATCAAGAGAGGATAGGATATCTCAATATTTTATTCTATTGTTGCTATCGTCATAAAACACACATCAACAAAATTGAAACAATGATAACTCTTGGAGATCTGAATCCACTCTCAAACATCCTGACAATATTTATATAAAATGTAACTTAAATGTTATATTTTATCTGCAAGGAAAGTTGAAAAAATAACTAAGTCGTGAACAAAATCTACCACATGCATGGATTTGCACCCAAGACTCAAAATCCTCCACTGTCATGGAATTGCGTCCAAGTATCAAAATCCTCCACTGTCAAGGAATTGCACCCAAGTGACAAAACCCTGTACTGCCAAGGAATTGTGCCCAAGTGACAAAATTCTTCACGTGCAAGGAATTATTTTTCAAAAGAAAATCCTCCTTCACCCCCAAAATGAGCCAAGGAAAGGAAATTCTCCACGTGAAAGGAATTCTCCTTCAAAATAAAAAAGAATATCCTCTACCCCAAAAGTGCACCCAAGCATTCAAATGGCATGAAAAATAAAAAAATTGGCTAAGTCTACTTTGGCAACAGGTGAGCTTTGGTTGATAAAGAGACAAAAGGGTATCTAGTTCTATATCAGGAAGAATGACCAATCGAGGAAGTTCATTAGAAAATGGTTAAGTTTGAAGAATGTCTTTGAGAAACATCCAAAAAAGGATAGGAGATGAAATTTAACTAAGTGTGGAGAAAATCCTCCACCCTCTAAGTGCACCTAGGAGAGGGAATTCTCTCAATTCAAGGAATTTCTTCAAAATGGAAAAGTCCTCCATGCTCCACTTGCGCCCAAGAAGGGGAATTCCTAGAGTGCAAGGATTTTTTTCCAAAATTCCAAATTCGTCCTTCATGTCTCAAATGCACTCAAGAGAACAAGGAAAGATGAAAAAATGCCAAAGTGTTGGAAAATTTCTCTTGCATGTCTAATATGCACTCAAGAGAACAAGGAAAGATTAAAAAATGGCTACATATTCGAAAATTTCTACTCCATGTCCAATACACGCCCAAGTTAAAGAGAACAAGGAAAGTTGAAAATGGTTGTGTTGGAAAATTTCACCTCCTAGCTCATGTACACTCAAGGAAGAAATTACAAGGAATAGATGAAATTTGGCTAATATTGATGAAGATAAATGCCAAAAAGACAATTCCTGGAAAATAAAACAAAAAGCATGACAACTTGAATTTAAAACATGAGAAGAGGAAGGTGTGAATTTTGAAGAGAGAAAATGTTTCTAGGGAGAGAAGGCCTAAGCTTTTAAGAAGACAAAGGAGGAAGAATTCTAGTTCCAAACATTCAAGGAAGACATACAAGTCCCAGAATTCCAGTTCTGGTGTTGAAGATGTCCAAATTTCAAGCAATCCAATCCAGAGCATTTAAGGTTCAAGACTTCAAAGATTAAAGTTCGGGTGCAAGAGCAAAAGAAAGAATGCGACATCTTGAAGTTCCCCCGAAAATACAAAGATCCCAGTCAAGAACGAACAAGGAGGAAGATTCTCATTCCAGACGTTCAGGGCAAACATTCAGGTTCCTGAGATTCAATTCAAGTTTGAACGACTTCAACAATGATAGAATGGTCAACAAGAATGGCACTCAATCACCTTCCAAAATTGACATGTCCAGATTCTCTACATTTAAGGAAAGGAATAAATGACAAGCTATTGTGGGCAGACAACCATTTAATGCTTAGTGGGAACCTTTGGCCAATCTGGGTCATCTTTGACCAATCTCTCGCAAAGTGGACACTCCTCTTCTGATTGGTCCATGTGGACCCACTCATTTATGACACAAATTCTCTCTTGCCCTAACCCTAATAAGGGTTGAGGTGGCAAGATTTGGGCCCTCTATTTTGTTTCAATTTGGGCCGCACATTGTAATTTGAAAATCTATATAAAGGCCCTACCTTCTCATTTGTAATTCATTAGATTAGATAGATTCATAGATAGATAGGCAGATAGGCAATACTTAGCTCTTGCTCCTTAGAGTAGAAGTAGAGTAGAAGGGGAAGACATTGTTGTAAGACTTGGGAAATAAAAACAGTTTTTAGTGAAGATATGGTGGATTTATGTTTATTTAAACTCGTTGCATGGTGTCTTTCTAATTACTCATTTGTTAGATAAAGTGCTTTGATTTCAATGGTGAAATGTAATGGTGTATGATGAATTTCCTGCCTCATACTTATGGTAGTTTGTTGATTGTAAGTTGTCGTGTAAAGTTAGCCTGAGCCCACTTTTTTATGGATGATTAAGTTCTATCGTTAAATGTGCATTGTTCATTATGATGGTGTTCATTGTGATATAAAAATTCTTTACATAACCCTTAAAAGATTGTACTAGTTCTTGCAGAGTTGTAGTTGATCTTGGCAAAGCAGAGCTTGGTTATTGGGAGTTTGTCCACCGAAGCACTATCCATTGATATCATTGCCCTTAGGAGTAGATTTTGATCCTTCTAACCCTTTCCCCTTTAATTTCAGTTCATTTCAGTTGTGTCAATTAGAAGAAGCATCAAAAGGTTGTAGTGTCTAATGAAGAAGTTACAGCCGGCATCGCAAAAGTGAAGAACGATTCAAAAGTAAGGCCACCTTGGATTACTAGCATATCACAACGACCATTCAGCTTATCCATAAATAAAAGAAACCTTGGAGTCACATATATGATCTTTTAAAATAATAGCATACAATGGATTTTCTTCAAGAGAGGATAAGATAGTTTGGTATTTTATTCTATGTTAGTGTGGTCATAAAACACCCATCAACAAGTCATAAATGCAAATTCAAAGAACTCAAGATATTTCCCATCACAAATACTCTTCATTGATTTGATCTTGAATCGAATTTAGATTATGGATTTAAAGTTTGGTTCCTGATTTTATTCTTTGTAGATTTTGAACATTCTAGCTTGGAAATCCCTTTTGCAATTCTTAATACTAATCCTGGGAATGACTTGTTTTATAGTTGAATTCTGATTCTTCCTTGAAAAAATCTGCCTTGATTGTTGATGTTTTGTAGCTTCTGTTGGATAAATCCTATGAGACTATTCTATATATATATATATATATATTATGTGAGATATAATATATATAGATATACATCTAAAATAGTATTAGGAGAAATTAATATGATAATGATTCAGAGATATTACATGTGTGTGAGTATGTATATATATATATATATATATATATATATATGTAGTTACATAATCAATTGTCATTATATTAATCTCATTAATGAATAGACATGTCCCATGAAGGGACATGTCTCTCCTAGCCTCGTTCTCAATATAAATGAAAGAGAGATTGTTGCAATTGGAAAACACAGAAAATATAGTGCTATTACATTTGCAACTATCCTAAAACTTAACATGGTATCAGAGCCAGACTGCAAATGTAAGAGAGCAGTTTGTTGATGGTGAATATGTAACTGTCTCATAAAATACAGTCTCAGTACAGGCACCATATTTCACAAATAAACTGTTGATTTTTTTCAATTTTTGATATGTGGGTGATAAACAGTGTTACACCGGTACGGGGGGACGCCAGGACGAGTTTCGAGTACGCGAAAAAAAAGGGCCTCAATTTCGGTACGGCGGGGGGACGAGGAGGGGGGAGGGGCCAGGGGTGCTGCAGAGGGGCCAGGGGTGTTTCAATATAATTATATAACATACCATATTGGTTCTTGAAATCAGAAATACTTGAACATA
>MU223836.1:2175056-2227653 GCA_018584345.1 Thuja plicata | reverse complement strand
TCAAGTTGGGTTGGAAGATAGGTGTTAGTGTGAAAATTCTAAGAATTTCCCTTGAATCATTGCATCTATGGAGGTAGCGCCGCTGGCAAGCTTTCATTAGGTTTGATCCCCATCCATTTGCTAATTTTTCCATTCCATAGGAGTAGTAGCAAAGCAGTGAGTAGTTTAGTAGTGAGAATTTTGATGAGCAAAGTTGGAAGTGATATAAATTAAGGAGATAGATCCATTGAGTATACATTGCAAAGCTAAGTCCCATCATCATCATAGCAAGAATCTGATATCCTTGGATGAACAACGTAAGCCCGCCTACGTGATTAACCAGCAAATCACATTAATATAACTGAGTTAGTATCCACAGGTATAAGGAACCTTGGAGTTTTCTCATGTTCTTCATGAGTATTTACTTTTCAAGAGAGGGTTGAGTGTTTGATATCCTGTATCAAGTGTTCAATTCCTATATGTTATGTAGTGGTACAAAACTAACATCAACACAACTCCAGGCACCATGCGAAAACCATGAATGCCACATCTATGTTTTTTATGTATTTCTATGTGCCCATCAAGTAGTCGTCACCCAACAGGGTTTGCACTTGAAGAAAAACAAGTCATCCGTGGTGAAAATAGTCTTCATTCGCCCCTCCGTCACCCGACCCTAGAATGCCATTCGCTGCTTCTTTGACCACAGGCTGAAGTTTGCCTCCATGATCGTAGCCAACACAGAGCTCACACCTTTCACAGAGGGTTTTTGGAAGCCATGAAAATGAAATGATGAATTGAAATGGTTGCTTGCCCAAAATACCCATCCACACAATTCACCACCTTGAGAAAAGCTCAACATTGCATGCAAAGTACCACATGCATGCCAAATCATCCCTCTTCCCATCTACTATGTTAGGCACAATCCCCTGAAATCTTCATAGAAAATGCCGCCATTGTTGGTTTGAAAAGACACGGCCAACTTGGACAATGTATGGGCAATTTGATTCCATTGACATATGATATGTATGATTTTAAAATTTTCAAGATTTTTTCAAATAATATGAATAATTTTATCAATTCTCCAAGCTTGAGCTTTGCCATTGGTAATGGCGTTGACTACGATTTGGGAGTCTCCCTCAAGGTGCATTTGGTCAACCTCAATTTTCCTCGCCAACTCAACAGCTAGAAGAGCCCCTTTTGCCTCCACATCATTGTTACTGCCATCCTCAAGTTTGTGAGCTTCAAATGCTAGAATGTTACCTTCTTCATCTCATACAACACAACTAGCACCAAAAAGGCGAGGACTCCCTTTGGACACACCATCAAAATTAAACTTGATCCATCCACACTCTAGATTCTCCCATTGCACCTCTTCTCTGACTTTTGAAGGCGGATGAACCCAAGAAAGAACCACAAGTCCCTATTGTTAACTCACATACCTAAACCCAAAAAAGGCTGGCGATTAAAAACAGTCAAAACTCTGCTGCCCACGCCAAAAACAAGTCTACAGCTCAAAAGATGGTTAAAACTTGCTTAACCTTACCCCTAAGAGGCCAATGGCTTAAAAACAGCCAAATCCTTTGAAACACTAAAAACTTGCCCACCCTTGCCTACAAATGGTCCATAACTAAAAACTATCAAAAGTTCACTACCCATGCCCAAAACAGTCAAACTTACCTGCCTTGCTGGTTTTTTTTCTTATGCTCTCAACTTCTTTAGTCTCATTGCATTGATTTTCAATTGATTTGAACTAGTTTCAAGTGACATCAGACCAATATAATGGATTTACTAAATGGCTTTGAAAAGTATATAACTCTTATGTTTGTTTTTTGATTGAGTGCTCTTACCATTTTTCAATCTTACACTAGGAGGCATCCCCTATGGATTTCCAGCCACTTGTAAATACAGGGACGGCTAGGAAAAGTCCCCAGAACTATCTCTAATCAGAAAAATTATAGGCGGTATTCCTGAAACATGGGAAACTGGCATGGACGGGCAGCCATCCCCTGCGGCCCAGTAAGCATGGGATACTAAATTCAGATAAAATTGACCAGATACCTGTGAAAATGCTTTTACATGTTCTTCCATTGCTTCAAAAAGCATATTTTTAAAAGCTTCATTCATCGATGCCAGATTAGCAGCTGCAGATGCAGCAATATCACCTGTAATTATTGATTGACATAGGTATTCTGTTTGAAGGTTGAATTTGATCCAACAACAGTTTTGTTCCAACAATGATATTAGTTTGTCCATATTCAACAAAAGACTTGGAATTATTCATGTCTACCTGAAAAAACATTATGTCATTGACATTCGATTTTTTCAGTTGTGTTGTGTATGGAAATACAATTAATGGGTAGTACCAATGCAGATTCCCTTGAAAATTTGTCATCAAATTTGAAAATTTGTCACTCCAAACTTCTTTAACATTCATGTGCAGTTTTATCCACTGAGCTTTCTGGAACAGCTCAAAGATCCAACTGAACAGATGTAAGATCATTTTCTTTGGCATTTTTGAGACATTTTATGAATAATTCATCATTATAGTGAATGCAGGACATGCTGTGTGCAAATCAGGTAAACAGTGAACATTCATGATCCAGTGTACCATCATTGTCTTGACCTTTAATTCAGTTCGCATGCCTGTAAGACCTAGTCCAGTAGCCCATTTGTACTTTATCCATTTATCGTTTCCTGAATACTCAAGGAGGGGCAGATAAAACAACTTTCTATGGCTATTGCCTGAAATCATATATGAATTTTGAGGTGAGCTGATTCATTCATCGTGTTTGAGATATTCCAGTACTTTTCTGTTGCAGTAAAATTGAAAAAAAGAACTCACAAAATATTGCGCCTTGTGCCTCTGGGACCTTTTACAAATTCCAATTCAGCTCTAATGTTATGTAACATGGTTTTATGACGTATATGATAAATGCCTTATATATGAATACCCAAAACTTTCTCTGTTTTTTTTAATTTTCCAAATTTTTAAACTACTGTCCCCTAAGACCTCTTCTGCCCTACCATCTCTGAAATGCACCCCACTGTCCCATGCTCTCTCCATCCCAAATACTTTGTGGAACATAGCTACATTTTTCTTTAATTATCATTGTAGTCTAGCATTTCTGGGGTTTCTTTCTTTTGTTTATGTATCTTGTTTTCTCCATTTTCTTCTTTCTTTCAAAGCTAGAATTTACAAATTTGAAAGTTGACACGTGCTTACTTTTTTTCTGCTTGCTAAGTTTTCCTAATTTTCAAGATAGAGATGGCATCCTTAGTCCATAGTGGAAGCAAGTCCAAGGATCCTATTAGGAAGCATGGCACACTGAGTTCATAGGCAAGACTGGGGGTGAGCAAATATTGTGGCTTTGAAATAAGAGGAAGAATTAATCAGCTCAAATATTACCTTGCATAAATCTCTAACCATGATGTGAAGATCTATAATTCAATAGAACCTGAGCTTATACAAGAGATAAATGCACTCCTTGCTAACTATGTACAGAACCAAAAAGAATGTACGATAACAATTAAGGAACATATGGCTGTGATGAATCCTACTCCTAGGATTACAGACCAAATTAGTAAGCTCCTTGCTGGCCCTTAAAGGTAGGGCCCATCCACTGTAGAGAGTTCTCACCAGTTGCATTTAAAAGTATTCCTTGTTCTTTGCAATGCTCCTGGTGTGCAGCCTTTGCTTGCAACTACTACTTATATATTGGAGAAACATCATGAGACAATGATGACAACTACAAATTTTTGGTATTATAACAACATAACCCATAATAAAAATCAATGGCCAATGCATTGATTGTCAAAAAGAGGTTCAAGGCATCTAATCCCGATGATTTAAATTGACTCTAGTTGAAGGAAGTCATGAAACATAGTGGTGATAGCAGAAGATCCAAAAATAATTTGGCATGGAAAGGGATGAAATATTTTGTTTGATTGTAAAAAGATACAAGGACCCATAAATTAATCAACTTCCTAGTGGCTTCTAATGGATATTTTGTGTTCTTGAAATCAATTGATGCCTCTCACAGAATAAAAAATGCTAAGACTTTGCGCAATATCAGGAGTTTTACGTCTCAGCACCTTGCCCTTCTTGCTGATCTCTAGAATTTGCCCAAACAATTTTGACAAACTATTCTCCCAACAAAACCCACCAACATAACTTTTAACATTAGCCCTAACGAGTGGATTTACTAAACTTGCTTTCTTTACGTTGTTCATAGACTTCTGGAAGGGCTTTGATTCAATTGCAAGACATTTAGCATTGCTTGTAGGCTTTATGAAATTTATTGGGCAACTTCATGCTTAGGATAGCTTCAACTTGGTGAGGAGTACCATTGCAGTCAGACAAGGGTGTCCTCTCTCCAACCCTATTTAACATGTAGATTGACAACTTGGAGGAGTTTCTTTGACTACATACTCATGGATGATAGTTGCAATTTTACATAAGGTGGTTATTGCTAATCTACTTTCTGATGATAGTGTTCTCTCTCATTCTGCCAAAGGGTTGCAACAACAATTTGCTGCCCTTGCTCGCTTTTGTTGATTTCTCCAGCTTGTGGTTAACGTTAATAAAATTAAAGTCATGATTTGCAACATCTCCAAACATCTTCTTTCTAGATTCTAGTTGTTTTATAAGGAAGAAACTTTGGAGATCACATCCACTTATGCATACTAGAGGGCTCGATTTCCTAGTCCCTCCAACATGAAGCCCATCTCACATTCACATATTTGTAGGGGTTATGACTCACTCTCTATCTTGGAACGTCAATGTTCCTAAATTCACTTCCAATGTCTTTTTGATACTATTATCAAACCTACCCTTTAAAGATATGTCTTTTTGATACTATCATCAAACCTACCATTTTGTATGGCTTTGAGATTTGAGGGCCTAGCTTGGGATTTGTTGATTGGGCCTGTATTGAGAGGGTTCAAATTACTCTCATGCTACAATGCATTACCAATTGTAAAATAAAAGTTCCTCGTAGCATTTTCCAACCTTAATTTTTTGACAAACTGCTGTCTAAAGACTATCTACCAACTTACTTTCTATACGTACAAACTTCAATCCATGAAAGATTTTGTTTCTATTCACGACAAAGCTAAGCTCTACATGCTTCCGAGAGGATTGCTCTATTAGGCATATTTTGGCACTATCATTGTTGGTTCTGTGAGACTAGCTCACTCCTTTTTGTTGGCATCATATTCCTTAGATCCTCCTTGCTCCTTTGATAGAGCCCATCACAAAAGCAACTATAAGGTCATCTACAAGCAATATATCCAAGTCACCTGAACCTCTTGTGCCACTCAACTCAAAGCTTTCTTTTTATGCCAAGAATATCTTACATGTAGAGGATGGGTTTTATGTTGTCCTCACTATCTACAACATCATTGGTTACATGGCTTGAGGATTACCCTTGGCCAAATGAAGGTGTGTTCCAAAAAACTATAGTTTGATACGAACTACCAAGTTTCTCAACCCAACTAGATTTGTCATCTTTTCTCTCCACATGACGTGAGATCCGAGGGAGATGCTACTGACTCTATAAGGAGTCAAGAACAATCTCTCTACTTTCTTCAAATATCCAGACCAATAGTGTTTTGCCCTTTATCTTTCAGAAGCCGTCATCTGTCAATGCAAATCCTTATATATGGGCTCTCAAGATTCTAGCACCCCCAAGTTGATCACCTCCTTCGAACACATCTACAAGATTGGCAACTCTATATGGCCTTTGGATACCATTACTCTTAGCAATGAAGCACCTATGAGAAGACATCTCTCACTTCTACCTAGACATATCCCTCCTCAACAACGAGGTCCTATTTCTCCTTAGGGATACAATTAAAATTGTTCTCTTCAACATAGCTTTTATCTTCTCCAACCAACCCCTATCCACAGGGGCAAATACACATTATGAATCTTTTCCCTAATGCAAGGGCTATTTTGGTCTTGGATGTTGGATGTGATCCTAGGAGTACCCCACTTGACCATCTCAACCCTTGATACTACTTGATAAGCATTACCAAGTCTTGAATCAATTGTTTCCATGTGATCAATGATGGCAAAGCCACTCGCAGATTACAACAAAATCCAATTGAACCAAAATAAATGATTACATAGGGATCTAATTAATGCCAAAACCGGCTAGAAATGCAAAGGGGCAAAGTGGTGAGCTGACCAACACCTTCAATGATAAATGCATTAACCAACGGTATACCATCCAGTTTTACAAGATCATGACCGTGAAATGCACAA
The DNA here is from genome assembly GCA_018584345.1 of Thuja plicata. Classification (NCBI taxonomy): domain Eukaryota; kingdom Viridiplantae; phylum Streptophyta; class Pinopsida; order Cupressales; family Cupressaceae; genus Thuja; species Thuja plicata. The sequence goes on along the minus strand of MU223836.1, from coordinate 2,221,409 downwards.
CTCTCTGGTGGTACTACCATCTAGAGTTACAATAATATGAGCATTGAATACACTAAATACAACTAAGAATGATGTTGTCAACAGAAACTAGCTACACGCACTAATAATATCAAAATTCAAAAATAATGCAACCACTACTGCAATATATAAGTTAGTCCATAAAATCATATGTTGATGTTATACCATTCATGTGGACACAATAAACTGTAGTACACTACCAGAGAGTGTAATATCCCCTCTTGTCTCCTTACAAAAATTCCTTGCAAGACCATCATGAGTAGAAGATAATATATCATACTCAACCCATTATCTCTATATTGAAATATTCTAAGTTAGTAAGGGGGATTTGATCCTAAGAGTTGCCTCTAGGTCAGGCTTCACAGGTGTTGGTTCCCAAAACTGCAAGTTGAAAATCCTATGAGCTTGCCCACTCAATGTTGGGATTATTCAACTGTCTTGGCCAATGAACGGGAGTGATCGATTATGATCCTCCTCCCCTGCACTTTAGGCTCTGCAGAACCAAGGTGGGTAAACCTGTACCATAACCAGACTTCCCGGCTTAAGGCTTTTTATAGCAGATAACAATGTGTGAAACTGAATGATCTCTTCAAGATGGCAAATTATTTCCTTGAAGTAGATCGAATGAAATTTACAACTATAGAATAATTGAATGCTTTGAGAATGCTTCAAAACGAAAAACTTGTATGAATGCTTTGATAAACTTGCTATTTGAAATAGTGCTTGAATTGAAATGAATGATGGATAGAATACCACAATACTTTGAATAATGAATCAAATGACTATAATCCAATAATTGATAAGACCAGTGCCTATCTCAACTTGGGCAATAGAGTCAATCCAATTTCAATCCTATGTACAACCTTGCAAGATAGTATATACTCCAATACCATCAACTATTAAAAAGCTATATATGCAGAGAAATTAAGCCTATTTATATCCTTGCTGGTTCAAATGAATTTAACTCCCTTGGGTAGGAGACCAATTGAACAAGAAACTGGAAACACAATATTTTCACGGACTCCTTGATAATCAAATAGGGATATGAGACAAATAAAATCTCTACACAAGCATTGCAAGAATAGCAATTGAACTTCCTTCAATAATTGCAAGGGACTAATTGAAATGAATTAGACTTTCTTACCACAAGTGAGATAGAAAAACACTTATCTTTTGTTGATTTTGAAAGAATAGTACATTTGAGTTCATGTTGCAGTGGTGATCTAACTCTAAAAATTAAACTATCAATGTATATTATACAATGCGATTCCCCTTTATGATTACACTTTACAACACATATATATGTGGTTGAATAATTTTCATACCCCTTTACGGTGAAAAGACATCATTCTTCATTAAAATTTAGAAAACTCTTTTGAGAAAAAAATAATCAACGAATTAGTTGATAACTACCTATCTTTCAGATTTTGGCTTGGTCGGCAACCCAAAACAGATTTTATGAATATAAGATTTTGATTGGAGATAGGAAATTTGATTTTCCAAACTGGGTCGTTTTTAGATTGTTAAATTTCGATAATTTTCATCCCCTAGCAACATCATTTTTGCAGCATGTCGAAATTACAGCATTTCTTAAGCATATTTTCTCAGGGATTTTCTTCTGATTGAATTCTTCCTGATTTACAAACCCCAGAGAAATTGTATCAATCTATCTTGTGTTATTTGAATTCAATTATAATCTATCTCCATGATTCTCTTTGATCAACTTCGCTTTTGTCTCAGTAAATCTTCAGAGCTCGATCGTCACTTGTGTTGTTTTAATTCATGCATTGGCTCTTTTAATTTAGAACTCATTAGCATTTAATTCCCATTGTATTTCAACATGTGTGTTCTATCAGTTTGGAAAAATGACAACCAGCTCATTTTAATACCTCATTTGCTAGTTCACATGTGTCCTTTATTCTGTGCATTCGCACAAACGCGAAATTTCGCCATTTTGCAACAGCTAACTTCATGACCCACGAAACAACGAAAAAATGCCCAAGATCATTTGCTATGATGGATAATATAATCTGAATTCTTCACATGTGCCTTTTATCTTTAAACCAAGAACATAATCAAGTTATTTTGGAACTTCAAAATGGGAAATTTTAAGTGACCCAACAACAGGATTCCAGGTTCTCCGCTTGAAGGATATAGGATTCATTCTAAGCAACCGGGACTCTCGGCATGTCTTCCCTTTGAGCACTACTCTTAAGATTCTCTTGGAAACGATAGACGTTATCCAAGCCTATGCATATGCATATGCACATGACTAATATCAATATATATACTACCTACATGAGATTATAACAATCTCAAATTGGCAACGGGATTACCAATCTCAAATTCTTATTATCTCAAATTGGCTACGGGATTATACCAATCTCGAATTGTCATCAATCTCAAATTGACAACGGGATTATACAAATCTTGAATTGTCATTACATCAATCTCAAATTGACAACGGGATTATATCAATCTCGAATTGTCATTATAGCATTCTTGATTTCCCTTGATCGTCGCTTAGATTTCAAAAATGAATATAGTATTCATAATTCCAAATTGATCAAGGGGAAAAATCTTATAAGAATGAATACAAAATTCATTAATTATTATCTACATGGATAATGTCAAAAAATCATATTTCCATATTTATTCATTATCATAGAATTATAAATTTGTAAATGTCAGTAAAATATATATATAAACTTTGATATAAGTATATATATATATATATATATATATATATATATATATATATATATATATATATATATATTCCTTGCTAATAATATTTACCTCTTCTTGAAGGGTTGATGATATATTATGATGGTAACTGTGCAATGCCAATGAAATAATATGTATTTTCCTCTTTCCTTCTATATGCTTACCCTCGAACCTCATTATGTATTTATAGGGGGGAGGGGGACTGCGTTTACCCCATGGGTGAGGGCAGTCACCTCCCTCCCCATGGGTGGCGACTGTGAGTCACACCCCTAGTGGTTGTGACTACAGTCGCAGTCCTAAGGGACTGCGACTCAGTCACTTTTTTTCCTTTCGTTTTTTATTTTAATTAATTAATAATATATTTATTATTATATTAATTAATATATATATTAATACAATATATTTATTATACTTATTAATAGTACTATCATTATTAATATATTAATTAATAATATAATATATTAGTATATTAATATATATATTAGTATATTAATATTATTATTATTAATATATAATAAATTAATTAATAATACAATATATTAGTATATTAATATATATAAATTAGTATATTAATATATTAATTGTTTAGTATATTAATATTTGTGAATATATTAATTATTATATATATTTTATTAATTATTAATTAATGTCAATATGTATATTTATTTTGTTGACTATAAATTATATAAAAAAATATTATATTCAATGATGATATTATTTAATCAATCGCACTGGTTCGATTTCGTATCAGACATTTTAATTCTTCTTATACAATATGTTGGTTCAATCGAGGGTCATCGTGGAGAGGACTAAAGGATGATGTAGAATGTTGATTGTAGACCTCCAAACTCATTAAATATTATCCAAAACTATCATATCAGACTGTTTGGGTCTGAAAAATGTTGTCCGTCCACCATGCTAAATACCCCAAACTACCGCATACCAAGCATTTAACTATAGAATAACAATGTTGTCGTACGAACCAGTATGCAAAGAAAAATTCCTCTAAAATGACTTTGATTACTGCTGCAGGAAACAAAATAGCATGAAATAAGGAAGTACAACCCTTTCAAAGCTCCAAAAATCACTCGTAAATTCGAGCCATAAAAATAGGACAGCAAACACCAAATAAATTTGCATAACAAAATCTCTCAAAACACATCAAAGATCTCCATTATCCACAACAAATTGGAAAAGACTTTCAGCACAATGGTTTTCGTCCCTAAAACTAAATTCACCCAAGGGTTTTTGTACTTGGACAAATAGAGAGAACTCATGTTGTTTCGCCAAAGCAAATGAAATGAATAAGTAATAACCCTTCTTCTCGAGACCCAACCTCCTTTTATTTCTTTCTAGAGTTATTTTAGGAAAAAGTGTTTTTTACTTTTTTGAACAAGTGTTTCTTTCTTTTTCATTGCTTTTTTGAAAAAGCATTTTATATTTTTCATTGCTTTTTTCAGACTGATTTTTTGCCTTTTATTGCTTTTTTGGGGGAAAACCACTTTTTCCACTCCTTTTTTTTAAGGTAATTCTTTAATAAAATAATATAAAGTGTCTTTATGAACACTTTTCAGCACATTGAGCTTTGCAACACTTTAACTGTGTAATATCCCATTTTTAGCTCACCATGGTTGGTGGTTGGATTAGCCTATCAGTGGTCCTCGGGGGCTAAGTCAGTTCGTTAGAGGGTCTCGGTTGGCAGTTCAGTGGGCCAATTCCCTTCCGGAGGTCAAAAGTGTTTAGGATTGCTCTTCGTTTGGGTCAGTTTGGTACACTTACTATTTCTAGTAAGTCATTTATCCAACATTTCTATATTTGGCAAGGCACCTGGACCACCCTCAATCGCAATGATACCTCAGGCACCTTTGTTTGATCAGCTATTCATCGATTTACTAATTTTAGTAAATCAAGGGTGATAGAGATGGACCCTTACTATTTTTAGTAAGGCACCCCGGTTAGCAGAGAATGCAATGGACTACCTACTGGTAAAGTCAAAATTGATTTACGATGATTAATGATGGAGTTATAATATTATAATTATTATTTAAGTCATACTTTAATAATAATTAATTATTAAGTGCATATCATTAATAGAATTATGAAGTGACTATAATAAAGTTATAATATAAAGTCACTTTAAGTTATTCGAGCTTGTTCGAGAAGCTACTTGATAAGGAAGAATTAAAAGTAAAGAATGTTTTATCCCACGTTGTTAAAAGTACAAACATTCACCAACTCAAAAGTTATATAAGCAAGGCCATCGTTTCAATTGAGATATGTTATGAGAATATTTTATGAAGTAATTTTCTCTTGTTCCTGGAAATCAGTGACCGATTTCTATGGACAAAAACCTTAAGAAGCTGAAGGTCGGACACAAACCCATCCCTTCATTAAGAGTGGATTCATCCACAGTTCACACAGGAATTTCATGAGGTGTTTAGTGGTTATAGTTCATATTGGAATCAAGCAAGGGGGTTTGGGAGTTCGTGCAAGTGCTGCAGCAGCTGGGACGTAACAAGGAAACCTCAAGCTGCCATACGCCCTTATCAATCACCTTGGGAATCATAGCGAACACAAGATATGAGCAGAAATATCAGAGTAATCAGTCTATTTTCCATCAAAGAACAAATCATATCAGGTCGGGAGGTGTGTTTATCAGTCATCAATAATGTGGTCTGCTATATGCTTTTTGTAATGGCTCACCTAGGGACAGTAATCTGATTTTAATTATTTCCAAATTTGTTTGCTATAGTACTGCTGTGTAAAATCTTGATGTTCTATTAAAGTCACATTACATACCAACTGTTTGTCTAAATGCTGATGTTAAAAAGAAAAAAATTATTGATTAGTAAAGTGAATGACAAAGCGTTCGAGTTTATATTTACATAGTTGCAAGAATATATATATATATATATATATATATATATATATATATATATATATCTGGGATTGTGTGTTAGACAGGTATTTGACAGAATTTTCATTCACAATATGTGCAATTTGTATTAAATCTTGAGGCTCTAAGACCCAGTAAGTTAGAGCAGACTTTGCAAGAGAACTGTTTGACGAAATTTCTACAAGACAAATTGAATATTTTAGGACAAATATTGGAAATCAGCAGGGGTTATCACAGTGGTATCAGAGCTTGCATGCTAAGTGTTTGACAAAATGTCAAACATTCAAATTTCAAAACAATATCTATCATTGGTTTAGCAATCCTGTGTTTTGTCAGAGTTAGAACCACAAGGGGTTCTCACAATCTGCACACTTAAAACAACTTTAAATTATTAAATATAAATTGTCATTTAATTTTACTTTTTCAACAACTTAATATTTAACCATCTACTTATTTAATTACTTTCCACACAACCACCAAAGTTATGAAAAATAATGAAATAGCCCCAAATATGAATCATGACTACACAACCAATACCTTAATTGCATAGGATATTAATTTATATGAAACTTGGAGTTCTCCCAAGATGACAAACTTCTCCAAGTGTTGAGCAATTCCAAAATGTCCGACCCACACACAAAAAGTACCATTGTACTCATCTTAGCTCCAAAAAACTTACTACCATAGTTAGAATTTCTTTTCAAAAAAGTTGACACGCTCTGAGAAAGATGGAGTTCCCAAGAATGTTGGAATGAATCAAAACAAGGAACCTTATAGACTTCAGCATTACTAGTTCAAATTATGATATTTGACGATCTCTAATTTCCTCATTATTCTCTTTGGGGTTCTTGCACCCCATTCCTAGCTATATGTAGTAGTTTCTTGATAACTTATGTGGGTGGTCCCTTCTTATTTTGAATTTCTTTGCTTTTGTTCTTCCCCTTTGTCCAACCCTTCTAGGCTTCTTTTCCTAAAATTTTCTATACCACATTGTTGTACTTCTAGTCATTCATAATAACTCTATACATCCTTGAGAAGTTATAATAAAGTTTCGTCTTACAAAATTCACTTTACAACACTACAAAACAACCAAGCAAAATTTAGACTTACTTTCCCCTTACTTTCCAACCTTGCAAAACCAATCAACACTTTCAAATCTCCAAATACAAAAACATTCCTACAAAACGTAAAATATAGTTCCTCCTCAATATCCTCTCTTTAGGGCACTCCCCGATTCTCTCGTCTAAGATCTTGATGACTTGCAAGAAAAGAAGAAACTCTACCCCAAATTCTCCTCTTGTAAATACTCCTCTCTTCGGAAAACTCCCCAATTCTCTCATCTAAACTTTCAATGACCTAGAAGTAAACAAGAAACTTTATTTCCATACTACATCCTATTATTCTATCCTGAATCTCACATTTTCTAATCTCAACAAGGGGTTTTCTACACCTTTCCAAGTGTGGTGCCAAAATGAGAAGCTTCATGAAAAGAAATGCAAATCCCAGTCAATATTAATCATTCATGAGTGATGAAGGGTACTCCCCTTATTAACGTAAACACACAACAAAATCAAGACTAACAAGATTTGCAAAGACAGGAAATGGGCTTTCTATTATCCACCATGAAATGAAATTACAATATTCAGAAATATAACATGCACAGCCACATGCACAACCACATGCGCATTTTATTACAATATTCTACAAGCCAGAGCCACTAGCTGCATAACCAAGAACTGCCCTAGACCACCCTACGGACCTTCAATATATAGCCAATTTTAACCGCCAAAGAAGATTCTAGAAATCAAACCCTAAAGTTTGAGGCTGACCATCCCTAAGATAATATTATCCATTTTTATTACATTAGAATAGGCCCAAACAATTTCGGAACCCAAAAATAAATTTTGAAGGAACTTTAACTTTTCCAAGTTCAGGAAGCGCAACTTCCGGAGACCATAACTCATCACCCGTTGACCTGATGGGCCATCGTAACCCCATTTCGGAAACGCCACGAAGTGCTATACAACGTTAGACTCGTGCAAACTCCAGTCAACCAAGCTTTTCACCCCATTCGAGGCCTCTAAAGCCTTCAAAACTAAGTACGAAGTTTCTGTACCCTGATGCCAATACCGAAAATATTTAACATCTACAAAACTAGACTTGATCTGGCAATGAAACTTTACTGGCAGACTGATACAATCAAAGTGAACCTCCGGGGAAGAAAATAGAACATTCTGAGCTCAAACAGAAAACTTACTAAAAATAATATCTTTCCAGAAAAAGCAAGTCTACACAAAATAGCCCTTATTGAAAAGAAACCAGAAAATATTTTTTGGGTGATGCAAGATTGCTCTTACACCCAAGATGCTTCTGCATCAGACACCCTGGGTAATTTGAGAAGTGACCCTGTCACGTCTCAGGTGGTCAAAGGAAAACCAAGACGGTTAACCTCCTCCCTTGATAGCCATGATGAATCTTCTATAGGTCGTCCTTTCCATTTGACCAAATATTCTATTTATGTCTTGTTCCTTGTGCTTCTGCCAACACGACTGTCCAAAATGTTGCAATCTCCTCTGTAGCTGAAGTAGTTGCTGGAATATTTCGTTGTGCTTCTATAATCTGATCCTCAACACCTCCCTCATGATATTCTGTCAAATCTGAAATGTTAAATACTGGTGAAAAATTGAATTCACTGGGCAACTCTACTTCATAAGCATTTCCTGAATCATGCTTCTTCTGTATTTTGCATGGTCCAAACTTCTTCATCTTCAACTTATTATATGTTCCTACTAGAAATCTCTCCTTTCTCAAATGAGCCATGACTTCATCTCCCACCTGTAATTCCTTATGCCTCCTTTTCTTGTCTGCCTTAGCCTTGTATTGTGTATTCATTTTATTAATATGCTGGCTAACCTCTTCATGCAAATTCTTCAAATGTTTTGCAAAGTTTTCAGCTTCAGTGCTACTTGTCTCTCCTTTGTCCAACTTTCTTAATTCTGATGCATTTCTGGGACTACTTCCATACACTGTATGGAATGGTGATTTACCAGTGCTCCTATTGACAGTATTATTATATGCAAATTCCGCCTGTGGTAAAACCAAATCCCATCCCTTGGGTTTGTCTCCAACCAAGCATCTCAACAAGTTTCCCAAACTCCTATTCACAACTTCGGTCTGTCCATCAATCTGTGGATGGTATGCTGAGCTGAACTTCAAATCTGTCTTCAACTTTTTCCACAAGGTTCTCCAAAAGTACCCAACAAACTTGGTGTCTCGATCTGAAACTATGCTCTTTGGTAATCTATGTAGTCTTACCACCTCCCTGAAAAACAATTCTGCTACATGAACAATATCATTAGTCTTCTTGCAAGGAATGAAATGTGTCATTTTTTAAAACCTATCCACCAATACAAATATGGAATCATGCCGTCTCTGAGTTCTCAGTAGGCCAAGAACAAAGTCCATACTAATATCCTCCCATGGCTTCTTTGGTAAAGGTAATGGTTGATATAACCCTGTATTTTGCTTCACTCCTTTTGCCATTTGACATACTTTGCAGCCTTGTACAAATTTCTTAACATCTTGCTCCAATTGTGGCCAATAATAGTTCTCACTAACCAGAGAAATGGTTTTATCTCGACCAAAATGTCCAGCCAGTCCTCCACTATGCTTTTCTTTGATTAGATTCTCCCTCATGGAGCTCTTTGGAATGCACAATTGACTACCTCTAAACAACATATCATCTTGGATTATGAAATCTAGCCATTTGGTTCTATCTAGAGTAATAGGTTCTCTACAAGCTTTCCAAGCTTTGCCAAAATCTGGATCTTCAGGATACAAACTCTTGAGTTCCTTGAACCCAACAACCTCAATTTGCATCTCTGTCTGCAAAATCAGTCTTCTGCTAAGGGCATCTGCAACCCTGTTAGACTTCCCACTCCTATGTTTCAAAACAAAAGTGTAACTCTGCAAAAACTCAACCCATTTCAAATGCCTCTAATTCAACTTTTCTTGACTTCAAATATTGCAAAGCTTGATGATCAGTAAATAAAACAAACTCTTTTGGCAAAAGATAATGTCTCCACTTCCTCAATGCCTGAACTATAGCATAGAACTCCTGATCATAAATAGAATATTTTCTCTTGGCATCATTCAACTTCTCACTAAAATAAGCAATGGGTTTACCTTCCTGACTCAAAATTGCTCCAATAGCATTACCACTAGCATCACAGTCTACTTGAAACACATTGTTAAAATCTGGAAGTGCTAAAACAGGTTGTTCTGTAAATTTTCTTTTCAACAATTCAAAACTCTTATCTGCCCCTACCGTAAACTTTTATTTTCAACAACAATTCCTATCCCCTCTCATTGTTTCAGTCAAGGGTCCACAAATACTGCTGAAACTTCAAATAAACTTTTTGTAAAAGCTTGCCAAACCATTAAAAGATCTTACCTCAGTAGCACTCCTTGGGGTAGGTCATTCAAAGATAGCCTTCACCTTCTCTGGGTCCATTTTTAGACTTTCTGCTGAGACCACAAAACCCAGATACACTAATTCCTTCTTCACAAAACTGCACTTCTTCAGGTTAATCAACAACTTCTCTTCCCTTAACCTCTCAAACACCTTACGAATATGCATTATATGTTCTTCCAATGTCTTACTGAAGATCAAAATATCATCCAGGTAAACAATGACAAACTTACCCAGAAATTCTTTTAGTACTTCATTCATGAGCCGCATGAATGTGCTCGGTGCATTGGTTAGCCCAAAAGGCATGACTAACCACTCATTCAAGCCCTCCTTTGTCTTGAAGGTTGTCTTCCATTCATCTCCTTCTCTGATCCTGATTTGTTGATATCCACTCTTTAGGACTATCTTTGAGAAATACTCAGCTCCACTCAAACAATCCATAATATCATCCAATCTTGGCAAGGGAAATTTGTACTTGATAGTGATCTTATTAATAGCTCGAGAATCTATACACATCCTCCATTCTCCATTTTTCTTTGGTGCTAATACCGCTGGTACAGCACATGGGCTCAAGCTCTCTCGGATCAGTCCCTTCTGCAACAACTTATGCACTTGTCTATTCAATTCCTCACTCTTTGCTAGAGTCATCCTATGGGCTGCCTTGTTTTGCAAACTGGCCCCTGGGATCAAGTCCATCTGATGACTGATCTTTCTCACTGGTGGTAATCCATCAGGTACATTATCAGAAACAATATCCTAAAACTCGAACAAATCTGCAACTTCTGCAGGTACATCTTCTACTTCTTTACCCACTTTTGGAATTAGGGAAAAACACATATGCTCATGTCTCATACCTTCTAAGAACTTTCTTCCATCAACTAAACATATTCTGGCATTACTACATACCTTTTCTCCTGTTTCCTTCAATGGCTTCAACTTGTGTCGAACTCCATCCTTTGTAAAAGAATAAATATTAGCATGACCATCATGTATGGCACGCTTGTCAAACTGCCAAGGCCTTCCCAACAACAAATGACATGCATCCATGGGGATGATATCGCAAAGTACCTCATCTCGGTAACTTCCAATCTTGAACTTCACTAAGCACTGCTCATTGACCAGGACCTTGTGGTCATCCTGCACCCAGGAAATTTTGTATGGACGTGGGTGTTTTTCCCTTTTCAGGTTCAACTTTGTGACCATTTCTTCTGATACCAGATTATCAGTGATTCCTCCATCAATAATCACATCACAACACTTATCCTCGCACTTGCATCTAGTGTGAAATAGGCTCTTACTCTGATCTAAGCTCTTCTCTTCATTTATCAAGATCCTCCTGACAACTAGAGTTTCTCCTCTCTCAGCATCATCCGAGTGTTCTGACTGAGCTTCTTCATTTGCATGGGCAACTCGTGCATGGCCTTCATTCCTCCTATCTGTCCTTCCTTGACGTTGTGGGCATTCATAGGCTCGGTTTGCTTCTCCGCAATGGAAACATGTCCCACGAAAACCTCCTCTTCCTGGTCCTTGCCCTCTTCCTCTTCCTCTCTGATCCCTATTATTTTGATCACGGAAATGATTGAAATTATTTCCCCTCTGATTCTGACTACTACTTGACTCGTCATTCTTTTTCTGATCTTCATTCCGGCCTCCATGGGACTGTTTGTCGGATCTTCCACCATGACCTCTTCCAGCTTGCTTGCTTTCAAACTTCTTGTTCAGCTGCTCTTCCACCCTTAAGGCAAACTGGTATGCCTCTTCAATGCTGGTCATTCTAACTAGACTCAACTCATCCTGAATACTTGGCCACAATCCATAAAGATAATGGGCAACTTTTTCCTTCTCAGGTTCTGCATGACTTGTTCTAATGAGGACTCGGTAGAACTCTTCTGTATACTCCTGCATAGATTCCCACTTGTTTCAACCCTTGCATTTTCCTCAGCAAATGAAGCTCATAATCAACGAGAATGAATTGTCTCTTCAACTTCTCCACCATTCGGTCCCATCTTGTGATTTTCTCTTTTCCTCTTCTATTCCTCTCCAACTAAATCTCCTGCCACCAAATTTTTGCATGGCCCTTTAGTCTGGCCTTCGCAAATTTGACCTGATCTGGATCTTCGACATCTTCATACTCAAAATATTATTATAGATCATTGATCCAGTCGATCAGCTCCTCTGGGTTAAGAGTTCCCGAAAACAAGGGAACTTCAATCTTGGGTCTCTTTCCAATCTTGGAAATGGCCCTTAAAAGCCTATCATGTTCAGGATCTCTAGCCGCTTCTGGTGCTTCTTGGTCACCTTGTCCTTCTTCGAATTCCTCTTCACTTTCATCTCTAGCCGCAATATTCATTACTATACGCAGCTCCTCTTGCAATGCTTGCACTTGTCTCTGGAGGACTCTAAAACCCTCATCAGTCACACATGCAACTCTCCCGCCACAGTTCCTTCGTGGAGGCATTTTCGGCTCTTATCACTCATACCCACAACCACAGTCCTCGTGCAAACTGCCTCACAGTCGACGATCTGTCTACACACTCAGGAACACCCACTCTGATACCACTTGATGAAGGTTACTCCCCTTATTAACGCAAACGTACAACAAAATCAAGACTAACAAGACTTGCAAAGACAGGAAATGGGCTTTCTATTATCCACCATGAAATGAAATTACAATATTCAGAAATATAACATGCACAGCCACATGGGCATTTTATTACAATATTCTGCAAGACAAACCCACCAGCTGCATAACCCAGAACTGCCCTAGACAACCATACGAACCTTCAATATATAGCCAATTTTAACCGCCCAAGAAGATTCTAGAAATCAAACCCTGAAGTTTGAGGCCGACCATTCCTAAGATATTATTATCCATTTTTATTACATTAGAATAGGCCCAAACAACTTCGGAACCCAAAAAGAGATTTTAAAGGAGCTTTAACTTTTTCAAGTTCAGGTAGCGCAACTTTCGGAGGCCATAACCATCACCCGATGGGCCGCTGTAACCCCATTTCGAAAAAGCCACGAACTGCTCTACAACGCCACACTCGCGCAAGCTCCAATCAGCCAAGGTTTCGACCTCATTCTGAGCCTCTAAAGCCTTCAAAACTGAGTTCGAAGTTTCTGTACCCTATTGCCAATACCGAAAATATTCAACATCTACAAAACTAGACTTGATTTGGCAATGAAACTTTACTAGCAGGCTGATACAATCAAAGTGAATCGCTAGGGAAGAAAATAGAACATTCTGAGCTCAAATGGAAAACTTACTAAAAATAGTAACTTTCCAGAAATAGCAGCTCTACACAAAATAGCCCTTATTGAAAAGAAACCCGAAAATATTTTTTGGGTGATGCAAGATTGCTCGTACACCCAGGATGCTCCTGCATCAATGAGGTGCCGCCATTCTCAAAGTCAAAGCAAAGACTAGAAAAATGTTATCCCAACTAGTCATCACAATTAAGCCAATGCAAGGTTCCCCTCAATTTGTGACTCCACCCATGGATGCTGCCCCATTCGAGGAAAATGGCAGGCAAATGAAAGTCAAGCATGCAGATTGACCAAGCAGCATCCCAAAAGCCCTTAAGAGAAAATATAACTCTTCAACTTCAACAAGAGTCATGAATAAGTGTACAAGTGTAAAATGGGCGTTTTCAAGAATCCAACAAAATGTGAACATCCAAATACGAGGAAAACATTAAATTTGTATTTTTGAAGAGTACAGATTTCTTCATACACTTGGAAATGTAGGGTTAGACAACCAAAATTCCAAAATTGCAACTTGGCTGATGTTGCTATCCAGACATCTAATATGCTCCTACATCACAGATGATTGTTCGTAGAGATAATGTTAGAAACAACAAACTACTAACAACAAGATCTCATGTTCTATTACTTTTCTAGCTGCAATAATTTTTCCACTTGTTTCTGCTCATATTTCGTAGACATGATAAGATAGGCCTTATAATGAACTAACTCATTGTTTTGTTTATCCCTCAAAGGCAAACTGCATAGTATGTGTCACCCTTTTGGCTTAATTGCAACTTATCAAGGGGTTCTTAGACTTACTTTCATATAAAAAAGGTCTTCCCTACTTTGAACACATGCTACTTGTTACCTTTCTCTGTAACATAGCCTCTAATATGCATGTATAAGTTACCTAACACCAATCCACAAGTATCAAGAGAAATAATATATACAATAACTTAACCTTGCATTATTTAGTGACATTTATTTCTACTCCTCGCTGCACCCTACAAAAGGAATATGGATTAGGTCGTTAAAACCTATTGAAATGTGGGTGAAGCAAGAGAGCCTTGACATCGGGCATTGAACACAAAAATCTAGATATGAGGAGTAGAGCATTGGTACCTCAAACAACGAGAATGTTGATAGTCAAGCTTGGAGCTTTATATCTCCTATGCTAGGAATAATTGTCAGAAGTTTGGAGAAATTAAAAATTGTCAAAAATTGAGAGGAATTATAAATTGTAGTAAGCCAAGAGAAATCAAATTTGTCAAATGTCAACCCCTTAGATAGTCAAAAGGGTGACAAAATATACTAGCAAGAAGTAACATGATGCGAAATTAGATGGCAAGATTAATTTTGATGCACCAATGTTAGAAGAAATAGTCGTGATGTTGGTTGTCGACATAAGATAGTCTAGCATTCAAGTATAAGATAGTCTAGCATTCAATTATGTTGGACATCAAGAGTAACAAATTGGCTGCTGCAAATTGCTCCATAAATTAAAAAATCTTATTGTGTGTCAAATGTTTACCAATTTAGTTTGGCTATCAAGTCTTTGCTCCATTTGGAGTTAACTCCCCCATTTTTTAGGGCTTATCAATTTGTTCAAGTTCCTTTGAAAGAGTATTTACCAAACTAGGATTTTTATCTAAATCCAAATTTAAAGCAAAGTTGATGGGTAAGCAAGCATATCACATTAGACTAGAGATTGTGAAGAACAAAGGTACCATGGAATTATATTTTTGTTCCTTAAAAGTCCAAAAGACCTCTTCCAGTAGGTAACAAGTTCATGAAATGTTCTATTTATATATATCTGGTAGCATAGCAATAGCAAGAGTAGGAAGAATGAATTTGATAAAGCTAAGCTATTTCCAAAGGATATACAAGGGCATATAATGACCTGCATTGAATGCCAAATTGGTGGCAAACCTGCCCTGCAAGTAATAATCTCAAACATTCCTTGAAAAAATCAATTAGAGCATGATGCACAGATGAGTCTTTATATGAATGTGGTAAACAAAATGGACTTTTGATGTTCATTTGTAGGCTCTTCTCTTATCTCATCATCTCCTCTTTATACCATTTCATTCCGGTAGCCCGGGGATTGTCTATTTTTTAATTGCCTTGCCTCTTAATGTGTGCCTCTCTTTTCCTCACCTCATTTCTTTTTCTTGCAGGTCACACCAGAGAAATTATAAGCAATTCCCAGTCCATGTCAGCAAGAAATAACTCAGTCAACTAGCAAAACTAACCCCTGAAATCCAAGGTGCATTTAATGCTGTTTATCAATAAACAACAGCAAAAAAAAATAGTCTTTATCATCAGAAAAATGCAAACTTTTTTGGTTACAGGAATGTATCATGAAGCTTCCCCTTCCAATAGTATTAGTAATATGGGCAATCTATAGATGCCCATTTGGTGGGATACTGTTGCCAAAGTTTCCTTGGGGTAAGCTGATGAATTAAATCTACACTTGCAATAGTAGTTCGGAAATATCGGAGACCAGGAATTCTTAACTCGTGTTTACCAAGACATATATATGTTAAATGTAGCAAATTTAAATTAACATCTTTTTTAGTATTGAAAAAGAAAATGTACTTTTAACTTTTGTCAGGAACAAAAGTCTAACAATATCAATCTCCAGAATATACCTGGCCACGTCACTCCCAATGCAAGTAAACCGCCAGTCATGATAAATTTAATTTCCTTTTCTTTGCATTTTCGCAGAACATTCTCTTCTTCATTTGTCAATTTATTCTGGAGTAAAGATAAAGTAACAATTGTTACTAAGCAGAAAATTATGACACGTACACTAAATTCATTAAAAATACGAGTAGTTTAAACAGAAAGGAAAAAATGAAGATGTGATGTTGGCAATAAACTGATGTCCATTCAAGTGAATGAAATGTTTAAAAACATGGTAACCAAGTAAGAAGATATATCAAATATATAAGTTTATATTCAATTTACATATGAATGAACAGCATAGGTCAAACGCAATAAATGTAGCTGCACATTGTATGATATACAAAGTTTATGAAGCAAATGCCCAATGCATCTCTGAATAAAAGTATAAGAAAGTCATACAAGAGATCTAGTGAAACATGTTGCACGGGAAATTCAATGATAAAAAGTGAAACCAAATGAATGCAAAAATTTAGAGGGCTACAACAAGGGTAAAAAATAAGAAAGCCCTAAAAAGTAGTATCCGACAAAGATTGTCAAGAACAATGCACTCAAGCACCTCTCCTAAAAACCAAAACTAGGAAAATTTGCTATGATATTCGTGTTGTTAGGTGTATGAGGTTTCTAAAGTTATGCTACTAGCCAATCTCCCAAGCCTAACCAAGCAAAGAAGCCTGCAGAAATTATTAACCAAAGTGGAAGTGGGAAGCCGTGAACTTAGAGTTTGCAATATGCAAGGATCAAGACCTGAAGATTTCTAATTCTGGTCAACAATGTAGCATCTCACATATAAACCAATAGAAAAACTATAATATTCATAATCTATCAGTCCCATGAAAGCATGAAAATCGTTAAGCAAGCACAATACCATCCATAGATATTTATAATAAAGAGAATATCTGAAATAAAAATGCTCCTCACAGTTGGGCTCCCGACAACAAAGCTTGCTTGTACACTATTCTTTCAAGGTCATGATCTATCTCCTTGTGTAGCTGATGGATACAACTTAAAGTTAAGCCATCATAAGATCGAAGCTACAAGGTACATGCATCTTGATAAGCTCCAATAAATGTGAGTCGTGACTATTGAAAACTGTAGGCAGAAATGTAAACAATGGGGGAAGAATTCATATTCAGTGCTTCTCCATCTTAATCCACGTCAAGTTTGAGGAATCTCCTTACTATTTTCTTTATTAATGTCTCTCTTGGCATGACAAGGAGCACTAATACAAAATTATTTTGTGGGATTCTCTATGTTAAGATTCAATCATACAAGTGAAGCGAACCACACATACTAGATAAACCAAAATCTTGGCTTCATAACAGTACTGCAGCTAAACACAAATACATATAATACCTTGAATGAGAATCAGCTATTAGTTAAAAAAGCAAAATCGCATTGCAAATAAAGACATTGAAAAATGTGCTGTGCGATAAATTTTTTTGAGAGAAGCAAGAGTTCAATCAATTTTGTATACACAAGTAGTTCCAATGAGTTGGAACTCCAAGCATTGTAATGATTCAAAGCAGAATCCAACATATGTACATCACTCCTAAAGAATAAGAATCTCATTAAAATTGTCACATGATCATGGGTATAACATATATGTAATGTGAAAAGTTCATATGAAGATAAAACTCTTTGAGCATGTTGGGCGACTCTAAGCTCTCAGCCTGAACTCCTCAATAATTACATAAGGATGGATTCCTAGGAGTATGAAATCTTAATCAAAGATCAGTAAGATTCTAGCCCTAAACATGAGGGGGTCTCCTCTTCTGCACATTTTGGCTCACTAGGCCATTCAGATATACCTAAGGTTCAAAATTACACAAATGACTCAAAGACTACCTAAATTCACATAGCACAACTAGCATTTGGAGAACCCAATTGACTATCACTAGCACCCTATAACACCAATTTATCTCCAAATGCAGACAATAACCTCAATATAGAAAAGAATACGTGAATACCATGCAAATCTCAAACTTAACGGAATTTTTTATGCCTTTCAAAGGGCAAGTTAATAAACCTCAATATAGAAAAAAAAATGCATAAATAACATGCAAATCTAAAACTTAATGGAATTTTTTATGCTTTTCAAAGGGCAAGTTCCCAAACTAGTAAATCCCAATGATAAATGTAGATTCACATGAAATAAATGAAATGGGCTCGAACAGGTGTAAAACTCAGTTAAAATAAAACCCTTATTATGCAAGGAAGAAACAATTCTTGCAAAGACTCGTAAATTTCATGTTAACAAGACAAGTGCCAACACAATTGGGAAAATTAATGGTGAAGCCATATGCCAATCTAGAAAATTCAAGGTAAAAGCAATTGGACTACTAGATTGGCATCACACATCATCAAATATCTATGAAAATAACATGAACATTACTACCAGTCTAGCTGCAGTTCACATGCAAACCATCTTTACATTAACAAAAACACCATGGAATAGTAAGACTTCTAAATGAAAGTTTATCCAAATGTTGCAATGTATTGATGTGAAAAGACTATCATCCATTATGAGAGCCTTTCCGCCAATGTCTATCCCCATAGAATGTATGATTAATCACAATCTAACTCATGATTGCTAAAATAACTCAAGGCTAGTCAACATTATCCCCTTGCAACATTCGCTAACCCAGGCCACTTTACTATGGCAAAGCGGTCTTCATCTGACTATACCCATGTACAAAAACAAATGACTACTATGACCCTAACAAGTCAACTTGCTCTTTGATACCCAAACTGAAAAAAAGACGAAAAATATCCATTTGAACGGAAGAAGAATCCATTTATACAGCAAAGGATCACCCACATTAGTGAGTGACAATTATTCCCTTTGGAACTTTCACAAAGCATATTCCTTCCCTGTAATGTCCCATTACTAGAATAGGATTTAATAATAAATAATGATAATAATAATTGATAAACGAATAAATTATAATATAATTAATTAACTAAATTATTAATATAAAAATGAAAGAATATAATTAATATAAAATCATATAATAATTATGAATGAAATAATAACGTTATAATATAATATTTCAATTATATTACTTATAATATACACTTGATAAGAGCATGAGCTCACAACGCAGCGGTGGCTGCGAGCCCCAGTAACTAGGAGGTTCAATGTTCGAACCACAGGAAGTGCAATCAAGCGAGACAGTCTATGCTGGGCACAGGAGTTAGAAGGAATTGTTGGTCAACGCAATTCATGGTTCGAATTTCACAGGCAACACTCGGCGTATGCTTTGCATAGCAGTCACGGGAGTCGGAAAGGGTCATTGATGAGGGAGTGCAGTGTACTTGCGATGGAGAAGGTTGAAGATAGTGGTGTTCATGATCCAGTTGTCAGACCCTCAATGGTCGTGGTGTGCTCGTGGACCTGGACGACCTGGGCCGGTGTCCCTGCTGAGCTTGCTGGATCGCGGGTTTGATGTGATGGTTTCATGGGTATGAGGTCCCCCAGATTTGTGGCCTCACTGGTTATCGCTCCAGTCAAAAGCATATCACCGACCAAAAAAAAATAATATACACTTGATAAATAGAAGATAAATAATAACAATAAAAATACACAAATATTAAAATATAATCTATTAATAATATGGTATAATATATTATTGATCAAATAATCTAATTACAAAGTCACAATATTAAATAATATCACGTCTCATGGGGATAGCTATTGGTGTCAAACCCTGAATATACAAACGGAGAAATGTGCAACAATTAAAAGATAAATATACCACCATTATCATTATAAAAAGCGGCTATTCTAATAGACAAAACGGGGGTGAATAGTCATCGAGTATGACAGATACAACTAAGTCGGGAAAAAGATGCAAATCAATGAAGGGGTGCGTTCAAGAAGACATGTCTCTCATGACTAAAGCTTGCAATCCTTTAGCATGGCAACGTATATAATGGATATGAAATCTATTCCTTGGGGGAGGCATACAGAAAAAAAGGAATATCATCAAACGCTCATAAACAGAGGTCCATTGAAGTAAAACATCATCGATCAAACAAGACATTCGGTTCAACTTATCAACGACATCATTGGATTCAAGCTTGCCATCAATTCAAAAGTTAGTAACAATATTAATAGGTGTTATATAAGTGGGGAGATATTCAATGATAACCATTGTTTACATACCCACTCATGCTGATCGATGGTTCCACATCTGCCAACAGTGAATCTATTCACTATACCGATAATTGAATATTATGCATAACATTCATCTAGTGAAGGGAGAAAGAATCGTATTTAGGACTTACGGCAATTAGAGATCCTAATCACAAAAACAATTTATAATTCAATATTGATAAATATAAAATCACACTGGCAAGTTACTAGAGTAATGAAATAATTATTACTCTTTGGGCGGCAAATAAAAAAATCGATCATTGAGACTGCATATCATTATATTAGAATCAAATAATAGGGAGACTAAAGGAAGAGTCGTATGAAACCAACCTAGAAATTGTTATTTTTCCTCGACTGGAGAAGATAGGCCCAATTTTGCATTAAGTGTCAAGAGTTGCATAGGAAGGTTGGGATTAAAGAATATATTGTTCAGTGTTTATACCAGCTGATATTGAAGACAATGAATACTTCAGGTAGTAGGGACAGAAGATTGTCTCCTATATAATCAGAGTTTGATAATTTGAACCATAACCAAATTCAAATTGAAACCTATCTAATCAATATTGAAACACAAATATAATGGAGAGAAACTGAGCAAGTATCCAGAGTACTTAGTAAAGCATACATAAAGACATTCTTGTTTGACATTCTCGTTATCGCATTATGGAGGGTTGAAACTTGGTAATTCTTGGTTTTCAAGCATTATTGATATTGTTTTAGTAGAAGACATTGTTATTTTTCTTATATCTCTACCTGGGGACATTGCAATCCCTTTGCAAGAAAAGAAAAAACGATGCCAAAATTACATGATTAGGCTCACGCATGAACAATTGCTTTGTCCTAACCATGTGGATACGTTCATATGTGCACAAATAGACAAATTTAACCAATAGTTTACATAAAGCACATTAGTTACAATGTATACATTTATCAACATAAATATTCAATGCGCCTATGTAAGGCACCTGAGCCATATGTTACATGTAAGAGCCCTCTTGGCTCTACTCAAACCAAGGTTGTAGATTTATTTTGTTTTTTGAAGCTTTGTGCTTTGTTTTGCTATTTTGGATATATATATATATATATATATATATATATATATATATATTTATTTATTTATTTATTTATTTATGAAATTTTCAACACTTAAAGAAGATGATGAAAAATGCATGCAATTACAACTTGACAACCTGAATTGGAAACTCATTTCCAAACTCTTATTTGTAAAGCAATATTAAATTATTTACAATGCAAATCTATGCAACATTATTTAGTATAATCAATAATGCACCTAGAAATCAGAAGTGCATCCACGTTGACCAACTAGAGCATATATTGAGATCACAGCAGCAAGGAATGGTGATCTTAAATGACACTAAGCTTGGAGATGAAGATGTTGGCACAAAGAAAGAAAAACGTGCCTTTTCCCTTTACACGCACATCCCAATTAAGCTGTCGCTGCCACTGATAATTACTATGTGACTTCTAATTCAGTCACGGCTATCAATATTAACTACGCTGCTTGCAGATAATGGATAGCAGCACTCAACAAGAATAAACTCCAGCCGCCTATGATGAGTTAAAATAAATCTGTTACCAATCATTCCAATGATGGCACCTGTTTGACGCCATTCTCTATCTGCACAAATTGCTGGGATCTTGCACCAGTTCTAAGTGTCATACACACCAAAGAATTTACAATTCTTTGTGTCCAAAACACAGAAACCCCAATCACCAATTCCACGGGAGAGTATCAATGTCCAAAGAGTTATCAATCAGATAGTTTGATTTCCACACAATGAAAGTATATAAGCATCAAACCCTATCGAGTGTGAAGCTTCCGCTTCACACTCCACATAACTTAAGGCAGTTATGATCAAACTAAGCTTCAGCTGCAAATATAATTCCTCCATCCAGCCAGAGGCTTCAACCAAACGCTTCAAATGAAATACACATAAGTTTAGCGTTGATGAATATAATTTTAGCGTTGCAAGCCTCTACATTCAAATATTTTAAATAATATATTATAAGAACTCCTAAAGTTCACGATGGTTTTCGCCAAGCCTCTAAAGTTTGAATTATAAGAAACAATTATAATTCCTTACCTTATACAAAGATCCAATGTTTGAATTAAAAATTTTAATTATAAGCCAACCTCCAAGATATGACGCCAAAATACACTCATAAGGGAGTCATATAAAACATTTAGCCAATACTTGCAAAAAGCCCCCACATTTGTTTATTAATTAAATAAAACTTAATTAATAATTATTCCATCATTATAAGCTCCAACTTTAACTTAGGCATCTTGGTCAACCAAGTAATAAATGCACTTGTAATAGTTGATCATAAGCTTAAATTTAATCATTAATTAAATAAAACTTAATTAATGATTATGAACCAAATAAATAGCTTATAATCACATTAACACTCCATAAGAAATCCAAGTAATTCTCCTGACACCTGGATGACATGACTAACATAGCAACTAGCTCAGTCGACTTACTATGAATAGTAAGTACTTAATTGGAAGCTCTGTCGAGGACCCCATTGAAGTGGAAATACAACTTCTGGCTCAACCACTGAGACCTTCTAACCCTCTGATTAGCCTACGAAGGTCACCGATTGGCTAATCCAAACTGCAATCTAGGGTGAGTTAAAATGGGGACATTACAGTCCGCCCTCCCTGAAATTGCTTCTCCCTAAGCAATCTCGCAACTAACAGCTCACCAAACTCCAACCCAAAGGAATCCACACCTCCACCAGGATCCCACGGATAAATGTGTAATGTCCCTGTCAACACCAACTAAATCTTGTAAGGACAACACCATTTGTATGATAAACAAAGTCTGTGAAACTGAACACGATGCCACAACTGGTGATAGTGCAGCAAGAACATCACATGGAAGCACCTCTATAGGGAAACTAGATTAGCCCCCTTTCTCTGCGGAAGATGAGTTGTCATACCAATCACCAAGATCATGCGCTAACGGACTCTGCACCTCGTAGATATTTTGTACACGAGGATCAAATGCAAAGTTCTATGCAATCTAAACTGTATACACCCCTGAGAAATCCTCTGTAAAGCCTATCTGAAATCCTGGTGCACTGAGGGGATCCCAAACATTATCTTGATTCACCACCAGAGGGGGATCAACATCAAACTCAAATAACGGATTGTCATATAACAATGTAACATCAACATCAAACAAGAGATTGTTCACAAAGTAAACTACACCCATATGTTGATTTGAACTATACAACCGTGAATTGCAAGAGACATGACATGTGACCTGCTCCATCTGAACCATATCATGCCTCTGTAAGTCTCTACTATCCTCTACACAAAGAGACATGGTGCGCAAACTCCCCTCTGTGATACCTTGCAACACATATCTCCTGCCTCGGTGCTCAAACCTCATCTCCATCGAGCGCGCGCTAAGGAAAAACTCCTCAATATCCTGTAATCGTTGCATCCCTAACACAATGCCCATCTCCCCCAAGTTGATCACATAAAAATCTGATTGCATCTCATAGTCACCTAGTAATAATGAGAGATGACATATGCGTCAGGTACAAGAAAGGGTGTAGCCATTAGTCACCCTGACTCGGAACCCAACAAACTCCTCCCCCTGAAGACCACACCGGCTAACAAATCCCTCGTGTATGAAATTATGCGTGGCCCCAGTGTCTAACATAGAAATGCACTGTTGTCCATCCACCAATCCTCTCATCCTGAAAGCGGAGGGAAGTGGTATAACAGTGGACAACACTATGGGTGATAGCCTAGCATCAGGACCAAACTCTGCAGTGACTCTCTGAGCCTCATCAACATCTGAATCAGCAAGATGATGTGAAGTTTCAGCTTCATCATTATCGTAGTATACCCACATAGAACGGTTCGCCCTCCCCTTAGGCCTCAAAGGGCAAGTGTGATCTCTGTCATAAGGCTCTTTGCACCAATAGCAAAGTTGTCTCCTCAAATCCTCACAAGTTGCCTCATCATGTTTCACAGCTGATTTCTTTTTTTCATCAGCAACTGGTGGGTGCATCTCATCTGCGGGTAAGATGGTGGGTTTAGGCTATGCTTGCCTCTTAGGAGCTGAAACTTCCATGCTCCTGGCCTTTTTGATGGCTCCATGCAAGAAAGGTGGGTCAAATGCCTTGAGCCAACCTCTCGGTGGCTCTTGTAATCCCTATGTGAATAACAAGACCGGACGTTTCTCTGTCACATTAGGAACCATGACAGAATCTCAAGAACTCAGCAATAAAGGACTGCGAACTACCTGTCTGTCAAAGCTGAGCAAAGTCTCGGAAATAAGTTTTTGGATCCTTTTGATCAAAACGCTGTACTAACCTGTCCAAAAACTCCTAATAGGAAATGATGCGATCATGTTGTAAGCATACTAACCCATTATACCACCAGTCATGGGCAACACCATCTAAATGCAAAACAACAAACCTGATGGCATCCTCTTCTGACATAGGACGCAAAGTGAGGAATGTATCAAGCTTGTGAATCCAAGCTCTAGCACTCACCTTGCCACTAGCATCAAAACTGGGAAGTGTCAACTTGTTGGTTGCATGTTTAAGATCATTGTTCTTAGCATGTTCTCTACCATCTAGCCTTGCTCTAGAGTACTCCCTCTTCTGACTCGTAAATTTGTCAAAGTGGAGATGTTGTTTAACATCAGGAAGTAGAGCATCCCACTCTGGATGTAAAGAGAGAACATCATCTGTAAAAGAAGCAGCCTCATCCTACCCACTCCCCTCATCTGAATCTCGTCTCACAGTGAAAGGTAGGACGTGATGGCCTGTCTAAAGTACTTGTATGCTCAACCCGTGACCTGTGTGAGCTAGTTGAGCTACCACGTGAAGCTTTGTCCCTGTTGCGACCCCTGGTCACTGTCAACTGGTGAAGAGTATGAGGAAGTTGTTGCAACACTTTGGCTACCTATTGTTGACCAGTTGCTAGTTGTTGTTGACCTGCAGCTATATTCCTAAACAATTCCCTGGCCTCTCTTTCATCATCATGTATTGTCTGTCTAGGTGGGCTTCCACCCCTCCTGTCACCATTCTCTGCTGAATGTGGTATATGTATCTCACAACCAAGTAGCTTTGTTCGCCAGCGTGAGTAAAACCTGTTGGGGTCAAATTTGATCGGTTGTATGAACAAGCCCAATCCTGCAGGATGGCAAGATACCGATGTTAAAGCCCTGCTGACTCTACTCAAACAAGGGTTGTACATTTATTTTGTTTTTTGAAGCTTTGTTCTTTTATTTGTAATTTTTTTTTTTTTGAATTTTCAATACTTAAAGAAGATGATGAAAAATGCATGCAATTACAACTTGACAACCTGAACTGGAAACTAATTTCCAAACTCTTACTTGTAAAGCAATATTAAATTATTTACAATGCAAATCTATGCAACATTATTTATTATAATCAATAATGCACCTGGAAATCACAAGTGCATCCGTGTAGACCAACTAGAGCATATGTTGAGATTGAAGCAGCAAGGAATGGTGATCTTCAATGACGCTAAGCCTGGAGATGAAGATGTTGGCACCAAGAAAGAAAAACGTGCCTTTTGCCTTTACACGCAGATCCCAATTAAGCTATCGCTGCCACAGATAATTACTATGTGACTTCAAATTCAGTCATGGCTATCAATATTAACTACGCTGCTTCCAGACAATGGATAGCAACACTCAACAAGAATAAACTGCAGCCGCCTATAATGAGTTAAAATAAATCTGTTACCGATCAGCCCAATGATGGCACCTATTTGATGTCATTCTCTATCTGCCCAAATCGCTAGAATCTTGCACCAGTTCTAAGTGTCATACACACCAAAGAATTTACAATTCTTTGTGTCCAAAACACAGAAACCCCAATCACCAATTCCACGGGAGAGTATCAATGTCCAAAGAGTTATCAATCAGATAATTTAATTTCCACACAATTAAAGTATATAAGCTTCTAGTCAGCTTCACACTCCACATAACTTAAGGCGGTTATGATCAAACTAAGCTTCAGCTGTAAATATAATTATTCCATCGAGCCAGAGGCTTCAACCAGACGCTTCAAATGAAATACACATAAGTTTAGCATTGATGCATATAATTTTGGCATTGCAAGCCTCTACATTCAAATATTTGAAATAATATATTATAATAACTCCTGAAGTTCACGATGGTTTTTGCAAACTCTCCAAAGTTCGAATTTTAATAAACAATTAAAATTCCTTCCCTTATAAAAAGATCTAATGTTTGAATTACAAATTTTAATTATAATTCACCCTCCAAGACATGACACCAAAATACACTCATAAGGAACTCATATAAAACATTTAGGCAATACTTGCAAAAAGCCCCCCACATTTGTTTATTAATTAAGTAAAAATTTATAATTATTCTATCATTATAAGCTCCAACTTTAACTTAGGTGTCTTGGTCAACCAAGTAATAAATGCACTTGTAATATTTGATAATAAGCTTAAATTTAATTATTAATTAAGTAAAACTTAATTACTGATTATGAACCAAATAAATAGCTTATAATCATATTAACGCTCCATAAGAAATCCAAATGCTTCTCCTGACGCCTGGATGACATGACTAACATAGTAACTCGCTCAATCGACTTACTATGAATAGTAAGTCATAAACTAGAAGCTTTGTCGATGACCCCACTTAAGTGGAAATACAACTTCTGGCTAAACCACTGAGACCGAACCCTCTGATTAGCCTACGAAGATCATTGATAGGCTAATCCAGACTGCAACCCAAGGTGAGCTAAAATGGGGACATTAAATTACACCAAAGAATAACAAAACAAAAGAATAAAGAATGAGGAAGAAAGGGATAACCGATGAGAAGACCAAACAAGAGGAAGAGTGATTTGAACCAATGAGAGCTTTTGGCTTCATCCATTAACAATGACCACATTATCTAGAATAACTTTCCTTGCCATCTTCTTTAGCATGCTTCCATTAGTGACTAATTGGTACTCACTCTAAACCCAGACCCTTGAAAAACGACAAACTGAAGACCTCGTAAACTAGACACTCAAAATCAAATGTTAGCCTTTTCCCTCTGCATGGGCGCAGGGCTTTTTAAATGCCAGTTTTGGTTGACAACAAAACCCTAGTATTGAAACCATAAGTTTCACTATTTCTAGTGGCATGCATTTTGAATATGATGGTCTTCTTGAAAATCTTGGATGCTAAAACCCTCTACATTCAAAGGCTTCTTTGATGTTACACAAGCCTTTAAAATGGCAAAAAATCAATTCTTATGCCTTTCACATGCTTCAACAAAACACTAGTAATTAGAATGCATAACCTCTTTGCAAATGCTAGCATTTCAAAAAACCCTAGCCACACTTGAAGATATTGATAAGAATTTTGCAAAAACCATAGAAATTCCACTCCTTTTATGCTTTACAACCTACGTAAAGAATTATGCCACCATGCCCTCCAAGTTCCCTCCCTCTAGCTCTTGGTCAAGTGGATCATGCCCTTATGACCCATGTGACGTTTTGTAGTCTTTTGTTTTGGTTCCTTCTAGTCATCGTGTGTGCAAATCGCACCTCTACATTCAACATGTCATTTCCATCTTTTCACTTTTGGCTTTCAATGAACCATAAAAGTGCATACAATTTTGCATTATTTCCTATCCTTAAACATGCTTTTGTACCTAGAAGACCCATTTAACCAGCTAATTGACGTCCATTTCATATAAAACCCTAAAGTGACTTTGTTTACATCATAATACTTCTAGACAAATTTGTTTCTTTTGAAATGGGAAAAGGTAGAATAGACTGATCGCCAAATACAGATTTTTAATTTTGTTCAATTGCTTTTGCAAAACTACTTTTTGTTTGTTTCCAAAGCTTTTTGGAGTTACTTCACTAGACAAAACACTTGGTTCAAGCAGTTTGTCTTGTTGCACAAACCATTGGCCTTGTTTTGCAAACCAATGTCGCTGCTGCATAAGTCGACACTTTTGTTGCGAAAAACGAAAAATATTATACAGTTGTGCAAGAAAAAATTGTTATAATGAATCAACCTCGAGATAGAAATATTATAGCAAATTTGTTGTGCCAGACATCTATTGCACAAGATAGCCACCGACTTGTCAAGATTCAACTTCTTGTACAAAATGAATATTCATGTTGACCAATAGATTGGCACAAGATGCACACAGTGCCAAAAATAGTAATGTCCAAAATGGGTGCATTATACCCCAAGGAGGAGTTGTGAGGTTTTCACACCACCACCCCAATTTTTGGGGACCCCCTCTTTGAACTTGCCTTGGCCACGTTTCTCCGGTTTGAGTTTGGGATTTGAGAGCATGATGGTTTAGATTCCAAATCTATTTGGTTTGCCCCCGGCAATCTGGATTTTGAGCATAAACGATAGTGATTTGCAAAATTAAAAATTTGACTAAGTCTGGTAATTTTGTTGGAATGGCGATTTTGCAAATCCAAATTGAAGATTTGAATTATTGGATTGATTTTGTGATGGTTTAAATTCCGGAAATTTCAAGCTTAAGTGTGAAATTTGGATTTTTGCAAGAGGAATTTTGTCTCCCAACTTTGGCATTTTCGGCCAGCTAGTTCTTACATCTTCCAAATTTGGGAGGGGTGGTTGTGTCATTTTTGTATCAATCTCCGCACGCAAATGCATTTCTGGCTGGGTGATTATGACAAATTTTGACTGGATGGCTTTGCCATGATTTCTGGGGGTTGGATTTTTACTTGTGAAATTGGAGTCTTGATCGAACTTTTGATGAGAAAATGATGAAGGTTTGGAATTAATTTTGGAAATTTGCCTCAGTCTGGAATTTTTGGCATAGTGGTTGTCAAGATTCAATTCCTGGCGAGCTGGTACTTACAATTTTTATTTTCAACAAGCTCTCCCTTACACTTTTCGACGACATGAACACCTCACCTTTAATTTTTGGCAGGCTACTTGGTGCAAGATTTTGATTTAGAAGTGGTGATTGTGTTAAATTTCAGTATGGCTTGAGTGGTGCAAATTTTGGAAAAATCGATTTTGGCTAAGGCATTTAAGTATTTTAGATCTTACAAGGGAAATTTGGAAATAAAATTGAAATTTGAAGTTGTATTGGAAATTTGCACAAAAGTTTGGTGCGAAAATCAATTTCTAGCAGGCCACCTCTTACAAGATTTTCTAGCAGGCCCACCCTCACAAATTTCAACATTATGACCACTTCATCTTGGAATCCTGGCAAGGTGCTTCTAGCAAATTTTCAATTTTGGCATGAGGTGATGGAATTATTTTGGTGAAATAAATTTTTTGCCTCAGGCATTTTGGACGATTTG
The DNA here is from genome assembly GCA_018584345.1 of Thuja plicata. Classification (NCBI taxonomy): domain Eukaryota; kingdom Viridiplantae; phylum Streptophyta; class Pinopsida; order Cupressales; family Cupressaceae; genus Thuja; species Thuja plicata. Next base: position 2,191,853 of record MU223836.1, on the reverse strand, counting down.
ATCCTGCAAGGCAAATTTCAGATTTAAAGAAAAAAATTTGGACTTGAAGATTTTGGAAATTAATTTGGGAAGGGTTGTTGTGTCAATTTTTGTATCAACTACCTCGCCCAAATCCATTTATGGCATGCTAGTTCTTACATCTTTCAAATTTGGGACGGGTGGTTGTGTCAAATCTTGTATCAACTCCCTTGCCCAAATTCATTTCTGGCAAGGTGGTTCTCGCAGGCCCTATTTTTCAACAAGCTACCTCTTACAAATTTTGCTAAGGCAATTAAGACAAGTTTCAATTTTGGGATGGGACCCCTTGCAATTTTGGACTAAGCAATTTCGAATTTCACCAAGGCAATTGTGGCAAATTTCGACACAACCTCTATGCCAAGATGGCATTTCGGCCACCTTGTTGTGCAAACATTGCTATTTGATTTCGATTTCCTTGCCAAGTGGTTGTTTTAGTGAAATTCGTTGTCTCTTTTGGGTCCCATGATTGTTAATTTCAAAGCCTTTCATGGCTTGTTGATGCACAACTCGAGATGAATTTTGGGGCCGCCTTTTTAGCAAATTTCAAATACAACATTTTAGAACCCCATGCTTGTAATTTCGATTTAATTTGGAGGATCCACATGGTGCAAAGTTTGATGCAATATTTGGCCCCCATGCCTATCAATTTAGATTTAATTTATAAGGCTTATATTTTGCAAAGTTCGATGCAATCCAAGATCCACATGATGCTTAATTTCGATTTAAATTTTGAGCCCCCCCTTTCTAGATTTTTGAACCAAATTGATAGCCATTTAATTGGGCCCTTTGCTATTTTAAAAATCGATTCAAATCTGGCCCCTTTCCATTACATTTAATAAATTCGAAATGGATCCAAGGGCATGCAAGTTGACATTTAATTCTAAGGCCTTCAAGTCGGCCTAGGTGGTTGATCTTTTGATTGAATTTGAATCCTCCATGGGGTGCGATTCATTTAGATTTTACATCTCCCATGCAAGTCGGCCCCTTTTGGCAATTTGAGAGGGTATTTAAAGGGAAGTTGGACTTCTTTTCAACTTCAATTCCATCCGAACAAAGGGCAGCCTCTCTGATTGTTTCTTGTGCAGATCCGTTTCTTCTCCAATAGGATGCGAATTTGAGGGCTAAAGGTGGCGACTTGGGGAGGATTTTGTTTCCAGCTTTGCACTTCAAGCAATCAGCAGGCCTAGTTTCTTTTCACCATTTTTTTCATCCATGTGCAAGACTGAGTTTTGGGGTGCGAAATTGGTCTTTAAAGAGGCAAATTCGATTTTGGTTGGTGGCTGATTACATCTCAGACCTGGGCATGATCATTCCTTCTTCAAAATCTAGCAAGTCATTGGGATAATTTACAAGCCATTTCCAGAATTCAAGTCCTTGCATGATCCCTGTTTTGAGGACAATTTGAGAGCTCTTCATGCCCCATCTTCATTTCAAGATTGCCTTTGCTGAGTGTTTGTTTTCGTTTCCACTTTTGAGGGGTAAGTTTGATTGGTTGCCATGTTTTGGAGAGAGATTTAAACATGCACATAACGCTGACCTGGGTTGATTGATTGCATCATTATGACATATTTCATCATGCTTAACCCAGTCTTTGTGTTTTGAATCTTGATTTTTTATGCTGATTTGTTTTGGACAGGATTTTGGAAGGAGTTAGAAGCGAGATTTGGTGGAAACCTCACGATTTGACGTCATTCCATATCTTCCAAGTTGGCTGATTAACCAAGAGACCAGCAAGTGTGGTTTTATTTCTTTCATTTCTCACATCTCTTGCAAGAGAAGGTAAAGGGTGCAAATTTGGGCACCTTGTAAGGTTCTGATTTTGGGATTTGGATTTTTTTATTTTGTTGAGGGTCCTCCATTGATCGAAGTTCACCAACAAGGTGGTGAACTTCCCTTGTCTCTTGTTTCTTTCCTAGCATTAGCTTGTGTTGTTACTTTCGATCTCTAATAACAAATCAAACTAAGTAACACACTAGCTCAACTAAATTACCAATTAAATACAAAATCCTAAGCCAACCAGTTGGAAAGGCTGAGTGAACTTTAAAATGAACATCAAATGTAATTCAATGATACTCAATATGCAATTCATGGCAAATTTCTAACTAAGCGAATTAGAAGGTTAAAATTTGACAATCTAAGTTGGGATCAATTTAAGGTTTAAGTGATCAAGTTAATTGAACTCAACAACATGTCAATCATAATCAATTAACTTAATCAAAGTTTCAATTCTAATTGACAAAATCGTGTTTTATTCAAAGTATACTAATTCAGGCTTCGTGGTTTTGTAGGTGGGAACATGGCTGATGCTACCTCCTCTAAGGGGCAACGGTTGGCTCAACTCAAGAGGGATACGGAGGATATGATGCCTAAGTCTCTTTTCATCCAAGAACAAGAAAGGTTGGGGATACCAACCTAGGGCCAGTAAACATGACACAAGTGAAGGATAGATTGACAAGGGTTAACCCCTCAAGGCTTACTAAGAGGATGTTTCGGAACGGAATTATATAAGCAGTTGCTTTCCCTCCCACCTTACCATGTCCGGAGTTGATATTGGAATCTGCAATTCACTATGACTACCAGTCCAAGTCAGTTTTTTATGGCGAGGACAAGAAGGTACTAACTAATCTAAGTGATCTAACCAATGAAGAAGTATTTCATATTCCACACCATAAGAATGGTGCTTTCATGACAAAGGATCAAGCAACCAAGCATTTCAAAGACAACATTGATCACTATCTGGCCCTCGCATGTAAGGAATGGTTGAAGGAGCCAAGGAAGCCACATTTGAGATTGCCTAAGTTCACAATATCAGATTTTAAGGAAGAATATGGCGATCTCATCCTGATGTTAGGAAGAGTCATGGGTGTTCCGCAAGCTGCATCATTCGAACCATGGATGTACTACTTCATCAAGAGGATAGCAAGTGGAGAGGTAATGTTTGGTTAGGGACAGATCATAAGCGAGAATTTGGATCTCCAACTAAGATTGATGCAAGAATCGAAGACATTTTACATGGGATCCTACCTTTTCTACATGATAGTTGGCTTGTATCAATATCCAGGATTGAAAGCATTGAGCGAGGTGGGGAGAAAGCAAGGACAGTATGTGGTGCATGAGTGCTACCCGCAGCTCCATCTACATAACAACAAGCATTTCAAGATATTTTATGACACCTTTGCCATGAAAACAGTAAGACCATTACAAGAGGCTCCTCAAAGGCGGCTCACTCCTGATGCTGAAAAGTTGGTAAAAAAGTATGGTTGTTGGTACATCCAGTTTCAGAGATTCACCTCTATCAAAATTGCAGGAAGTACATGCTGCCCAAAGAAGCTTCCAAGGTATCACCCGACAGATTGGTAGTGATGGAGGTAGCCAGGCAGCTTGGCCACTTTGACAAGATTCAAAAGCAAAAGAACAAGATAGGAGTTGTATTTCCACTTCAAGCTAGGGCGGACAGTTGCCACAATTCTACTGCCATGGCAGCAGCGGAAGAAGAGTTAGAATTTTATGCCTTGGCACTCTATGAGGGAAGGCAAAGCTTTGATCCCAACAAGCAAATCAACACAACTTATGGAAGTACATACAAACATATCCACCATATTGAGGATTATTGGGCTAATGCGGAAGATGATTTTGAAGTAAGGGAGAGAACCTTCTCTAGACTTACAGTGGATATGAGGAATTACAGATGGAGAGGACTCGACATTCCTGATCAGTTGATGGATGATAAGAAGACATTGAGAGCGGAATTTGAATCAGTAAAGAGGCACGAGTTGGAGTCAATTGAATGGAATAACGATCAAGATCTTTCCTTGGAAGAATTAAGAATTAATGAAGCCAGTGGATTTACACACCAGGGATTGGTTCAATAGGAAGATGGCTCGATTACAAGCAAAGGGTACCCCTCTCACATATGAGAAGATCAAGTTAATAGAGGAAGTTCCAGAAGAGTCTTCTGGAAAGCATACAGATGTTGGCGACAGGCAGGCAGTGGCAAATAACATGAAGAGGAAGGAAGTGGAGAGTGTAAAAGGGAAAGAGAAAGGGTGTGATGAACAACCAACAAAGAAGCAGAAGTTGAATATTGTACCATCCAGGCAGAGTGCCACTTCAGCCCAGAATGAAGTTGTTAAAGATATAGAAGAAGAGGCCTCACTCAAAGTAAGTTCAGAATCCTCCACGGGGTACAGTTATAGTTCAGATTACTCTTCACTCACCCAGAATCAGACGGCCAAAGGTTCTTCTGCCCCTTAGAATAGAGAAGTCAAAATGATTGATGTGGATGCCCTATCAATTGATGTTGGAAGTCAAGCGCCAAGAAGTACTGATGAGGCTCTAACTATGGTGGATGAACCAAATTTGGAATTAGGAAGGTGTACAGCGCCACCCTGCTTAAGAAAGTTCCTCAAGCCTAGGGGGACGTTGTACCTGTGCGGCCAATTGAAAATATTGAAGAGATAGTAGAAGAAGAAATAATTGAGAAAGAGAGTCAGCCTGCAAGGACTATGGCAAAGATTATCAGAGGTGATTCAGGCACTCGCAAGGTTCAGATTGCTATTCCCAGGGTAAACAAATCAGTTGATGATATCCAGGCCCATGAGTATGAGATAGTTGAGCATGAGTTTGGAACTACCACGAAAGAGATTGATTGTGAGGAACTCCACGAAGGCATTCACGCTCTCAAGGAGAAGTTAGAGAAAGAAATTGAGGAAAAAAACAAGTATAAAGAAGAGAATCAAAGGTTGAAGGCTTATTATAGGGATGCTTGTACGCCAATCCAGCAGATAGATCATACAATCATGTCGCCACTTGCATTGGCGCAAGGGGATACTGATGATATAGAGAATGCAAGGGTCACTCTGCAGGAGACTAGATCTTGGGTTAACAAGATTATTCAGGCAGGATTGGCCTTCTTGCCAAATTTCTTATAACAATTTCAAGCATTTGTAGCTCTTAAAGCTAGGTTCCATGCCTTCAATGACATTTGGAAAGATTTCCTCCCAGTCAAGGACAAGACTATTCCCCAGCCGCATGCTATGATCAACACTCCGGAAAAATTGTTAGAAAGGAATAAAGTGATTAAGGCAGGTGAGAAGGACATTATTGAGACATGGTATTACGCCTTACTCCACAGACTGGAGGTGTTACAGGGAGTCAGGAATGTGATTACTCATTTTGGCGTTTTTGTTCACAACAGGATATCAAGTACTTTAAGCGCGACAGGGGTTACCTTAACATTGAAGGCATCAAAGAAGACAACGTGAATATGGAGACTTTAACTGAGAGGTTAAGATCTTTTGGACGAGCTATTATCACAAAAGAACATTTGGGGGCTCTTTCGTCTCTCAAGTTTCTCATGAATTTCAGTATGGAAGGCTTAGTTGAACAGGAAAAGGCACTTGCTACAACGAAGGAGATCTTTGAACGAACCTAAGGTTAAGATAAAAGCTCAGTGACTCAGCGAGGATCATAGATCTCGTATCAAATGAACAGCTAGCGCTAAATCTCCAAATGAAACTTGGGTTAAGAGAAATATTCAAAGACTTAGAGATCTTTCAGTCGCCGAATCAGAGATCTTTCAATCGCCGAATCTCCAGATTTGAATCAAGGTCAAAGAAAAGCTTAGTAAGGTTTATTCAGCGATTCAAAGATGAGAAGAAACAAGTTACTCAGCGTTGAGAAGCAAATCAGATGCAAAGTAAAGTTAAAATGATTGGCCAGCGCGTAATCTCGGAACAGAATCAGAGTTAAGCAAACCATCTAGCGACCTGGCAAGAACCGTAGATGAAGAAGAAGATCATGTGGCTGGCGCTAGATCTCGTGATGTAACCTAAGTCAAAGCAAACTCTCAGCGACTTGGAGATAAAGTAGTCGCGTGATCGCCAGATAAACTGTGGTCTAAGTATAGTAAGATGTTAAGGATTTATTCTCGCACCATGTCAAAGAAATATTATGAAAGCCAAGGCTAATAAAGACAAAAGATTCTGACAAGGTACAAGTAATCCGCTGAGCTGTGAAAAAGCAAGAAAAACTGGCCAATCAGATCGCGTGTCGAGCCTTTTTGCTTATAATAAGGTTTTAAAACTGAAAAAAACACTCATGACTGCTCCAACTAGGCTTTTCAAATTTGATTTCCTGTTAACTTCAAGCGCCACGACTAGGAAAGAATTGATGTCAAGACACGCAGAGTTATTGCAGAAGTGATTGAGCAATGGTTTCCAAGTTCTCGACTAGACTGGTGCATTCAATTTTCAATGGTAAATAAACTCAGGCTTTGTACATTGTGATTACCAAAGTTTTCAGAGTACATAGCAGAGAAATTGCATAAGTTTTCAGAGTTTTCAGAGCGAAGAAATTGCTTAAAGTTTCAGAGCGAATTGTGAGAAGTAGCTTGTGTTTGAGAAAAGAATTGTTCAAAAGATCAGTAAAGATCGATGGAGATGAGTCAAGCTAAGTCGAGTAGACCTTCAGGCAGTGGCGAGGCCAAGGATGCAGAGGAGGAGCAAAAAGGAAAAAGGAATTTCTCAGACGAGTTTGTTGCTCTGCTGCCAGAAACAAACCAAAATAAAAAGGTAGATGACGAATCTTTCACTGATGCTATGTCAAGTTGTAGAGATCCCATCACTCCCGGGTGCTCTGGCTTTCATTTGTTTAATTATTTCTATAGCAATATGGATAGACTGATTCCTGTTTCAAGCCCTTGGACATTTGGTCTAGCAAAGCTAATTGTCCCAGATGTCTTCGTAGATGTTGACCTATTGATAACCCTAGCCGGAAGGTATGACTCTACCTCCAAAACAATTAGAAAAGGCGATGAAACAGCCTTAGTAACTTTAGATAGGGCATCTTTCATGAAAGCCTTCAGCATCTACCATGCTTCTGCCACAGCGATTGACCTGAAAAAATTGCATAGCAGATACACCATAGAGGTTAACATAGTGAGTAAATTGGTCCAAACTCACGTGCCTAGGTCTAACAGGAATTATGTGGCCCCATTGCCTACTTCAAAGGGTGCACCTTACGAGTTTAAAGACCTTTGTTTCTACATTAAGTATATAGCCTATGGATTGTGTAGGGTTCTAGGTATTGATGGGCATATTGAGAGGCTACCTGCAGATCTTCTGATGATTATCTTGGATATTCAGAACTCCCATTCCAACACAGACTTTGACTACATCCAGTATGTCATCGACAGAATGCATGTGGGCCTGATCAGCATTCAGAAGAAGGTCAACCCCAAGTTCATGCATTATTCTCTTCTAATGCATTTGATATTGTATTTCAACGTTGACAGCATGAATACAGAGTTGCTAAGACCAAGAACTCAATTCCAAGGCCAGCCAAACCCCATAAAATTATGGATTAGGCTTTGGAACTATACCTCAAACGAGAATGAATTTTGTGGCTTTGAGAACTGGATAGTACATCCACTTCTAGAACTATTGGGCCTTAATGTAACTAGGCTACCAATCAGAACACTTCAACTTCTCAGACCTTGCCAGTATGTAGATAAATGGCCAAGAGATCACAATTGGGGTGATTTCTACTGTGAAAAGACTTTTACCATAATCAGGGTTTATGGATCCTCCCAGCCCCCACACATACTTCCAAAGTATGTGCCTCCAAGAGTAGCCTTAATAGAGTTCATCTGGCAGCTGATGTGGACATACAAGGAGCATCTGGCTCCTCACAGAAAAGGCACCTTCACACCTCGACAATTCAAAGTGGCTAACTTTAATATTGGAAAAAGGGCCATGGATGCAATGAATAAGTGGTTAGGCCAGTATAGGATGAGCATGGCCTTGTATAGGTATGTAGATCCGGAAGGTTTTATTAAGAGTGCTAAGAAGTTGTTAACCGCAAGCATCACTGCTATCAAAGAGCATGAAGAATGTGTTGAGGAAGACCTAATCAGAAATATCTTGGAGGGTGAAGAAGTAGCAAGAAGAGTTGCACAATATCAAGATTTGATAGGCTTGGAGCAACAAATGAAGAAGGCAGGGATTCCATTCGGAGCTTTCTTCCCAGAAGTGCCATAGCTGCAAAGACTCAAAAATGATTGAGTCTTATCACACTTTGTATAACCAATTAGAGGGTCTGATTGAGGACAAGCAAAGAGGTCTTGAGAAGCACTCATCATTAGAGTATGAAGAGGAAAGTGAGGGAGGATACTCAGTACATAGCCCTCCTCCCTTGGATCAGCCACCTACAATGGAACAAAGCATAGAAGTGGACCTTACAGAGGTTCCTGATACTGAGGTGACTAATGAGCCCCCAAGGAAAAAACAGAGAGTGGAACAGGGGAGCCATCTCAAGTAGAGACCCAGGGAAAGAAGAAGGACAAAGTGAGTGCCCTGATCACTGGTGACAGGCAGTACCACCATCAGCTGAGAAAAAAGATTAGGGAAGGGAAGAAGAAAGAAAAAGACATCCAAGAAGAAGTGGAGTTACCCCTTCAATTGTGCCAAGATGAGAGAGAGATCCATCAAGAAGAATTCTTAAGTGATGATGCTTTTACCAAGACGGATGAATTTAAGAATTTCTTGATATGGAGGAAGAAGCAAGAAGTAGGAGCCCAGTTGAAATTGACAGGGGGAGATACTGTACAGAGTGAGGCCCTACAAGCCTTCACAGCTTATGATCCAAAGAATGAGACACTAACCCCTGAAGAAGCAAGACAATTAGTCAAGTCCAATGGGATGCTGCTTGTGCCTAGGTGGGATTTGGTCTCTACTTTCATCATTGATCAAATCAGAAAGCAACCAAATGCTAGCTTGTCTTCTGAGACACAAATTGGGGAAATGATTAGGGGATGTGTATATGATCCAAGATCCCAAACACTAGCCATGTGGTCTCTGTCACCAAGGACACAAAAGCCTTCCTTGGTCAGTGTAGAAGAGAAGATGGATGGGGATAAGATCTCTGGACAATCCAGAACACTGCAGATTTAGAGATTTCCCAGGCTATCACCCACTTCACCCACCATAATCAAGCAAAGACAGAACAACTCTCGGCAAGGTATGCAAAATTATTTGATGAGTCTGTTGCTATCATTAAGGATAGGGAAAGATGCTTGATCCAAATCAAGTCATTACAAGGGCAAGTGAAGGTGTTGAATAAGAAGATAGAAGAGGCTCCCAAAGCTCTCCCTACTCCAGCCAAGGAAGTTGTGTCTGTTCAAACAGAGACTATAGAGGATTTCCCTCAAGAAACAGGGCAGCTAGGACCATATCAGAATGAAGTGGCCTTAAGTGCCTTACTGAATATCTTACAGCACAGGATAGATATCTTGAAAGCAAAAGTTGACCTGGTACACAAGGCCTATAGAAAGCTACCTGGCCTAGAAACAGGGGTTAAAAGCCACATTGCAACTCTGGATCCATATTTTTGCACTTGGTCAAGCAGGGGATCAATTTTTGAAAGACTTGAAGCCTTGCAGCCACATAGGACAGATCTCCCAGAGATAGTTTGTCAAGTGGGAGAAATGATTGAGCAGATTGGCACAGTATTGTCATTCTTCAAGGGCAAGGCCAATCAAATTCAAGCAAGGGTCAATATGTTTGGCCCAAATTTTAACAGATTTATTCCTCCAGTTAAGGGAGAAGATGATAAGATCAAATTAGTGGAAGAATGGAGAAATGAGTTTGATACTCTACTGCCTAGTAAAGAGGCATTCATAACAGATGACAGTGTCCTAGACATAGACAGATTTAATAGAGCCTTGGACGAAGCCTTTAAAGCAGAGATAGACTTTGTGAAGTTTGTTACATATTTCAAGGCTATAACTGATGCCAGATGGGAGAGGCAAAAAGTACAGTTACAAGGTTCGCAAAGTTTTAATTGGCCTTCAGAGGCTGAAGTTATACAATGGGACAACATCACCAAGCCGAAGAAGAAGAAACCAGCAACTATTGACTTGGATGTGAGGGATGAGGAGTAAAGTGGCACCTGGCACCTGATCAATGAGCATAGGGAGGGTAATCATCAGCAAGACTAGTGTAAGTTAGCCTGTATTGGCGGTCACTAGGTCTCACAACAACCTCAAGAGGTTACCCAATATATCTATGGACAAAGGTGCCAACTGCCAAGGATTTGGAATCATTTCAAATCAAATACTCAAGTGTTTCTTCTCCACCGACTGAAGATGTAACTTTATTTTTGTCTTTTAGTAACTTTTTAGGTTTTGCATAGCCATCTGAAGCTTGTTGCATCCTTTCTCTTTAAGGATTCCAAGATGGCTAGTGCTCTTTATATATAGCAAGTTGTAAGATATTGTAAAGGATGGTGAATCCACAACTGCGACGCAGATTTCTAAATTTTGACTATCTTTCAAGCTTTTTGTCTTTCTGAATGTACTGAAGCAGAGCTATAAATAAAATACAAATGGAGTTTCTTGTTTCACATCAATGATGTCTTCTTGTGTTTATGTTTATGCTCTTGTATGTTTAATTTGTAAGGCATTTTAAATATACTGGATATAAGGTAACTGTGCGACTATTTGTGAGTTTCTTTCAAAGAGGGAGTAAATCTTATGAGTAGTTCTAGAGGGCTAGATATTAGTGTAAGAATTTGATACATGGGTGTGGGAATGAGAAGGTGGTTTGTAAGGCACTCCATCTGAGTTTCATGTGTGTTTCAATTAATTAATTTCTGTGAATGTATATCTCAATTGACTCTTTTCCCTGGATTAGGCACTGATCTAGGTTTGGATTATTAGTTATCATCATCAATCTTAAATCGAAATAATCCTTTACTTTTCTGTTATTAAGAACATTCATGTTTATCAATTGTATTGAAGGATACAGTTCATTTTATTGATTCCTTGGAGAGAGAATCATTAGGTTAGCTTTCCTGAGTCTAGACCTCTAAAAAGAAGAAGGATGAGAATCCTTACCTCACTGTTATTTGCCCTTGTCAAGTTCATGGTCTAGCTTGTTAAGCTTTGCATAAGATTGGTTTTGTTCATTTGCAAGATGTGCTATCAATGTTGTAATAAAAGGCAAAAGACAAATCAGTGTAACCCTTGATCCACTGTTAAAAGTTACTGAGAAGCAGTAAACTATGAAAGGTACACCCGCTTGAGTCTGTGCAGCTCAAAGGAGGATAAATCCTCATCAATTAGACTTTACTTGTATGAATCAAGAGTTGGGAATCTAAGAGTCAAGCGTTATATTGAGATTCTACAAGAAAAAGTACTAACATAAGGCAAGATGATATTAGAATTGCTCAACAGAAGCTACTCACATTGAATTGACATTGCTTGAGGACAAGCAATTTTGGGGAAGGGCGGACTATAATCTTTTCTAGAATATGATTTAATAATAAACAATAAAAATTAAATTAATGAACAGTTAAATAATAAATTATAATACAATTTATTATTAAAATGACTATATTATTAATATAATAATTAAATATTATCTCTTAGCAAGGTATTCTCTAAAATTACAGTTAATCATATATATAGAGAGGGAAACAAAAGGGCTGATGAATTAGCTAATTTAGGAGCAGATGGGCTCTCCCTACCCCCTAGCGCTTTGTCAGCCTTGGCATAGGCTCCTTTCTCTTAAAATATTTCTTGAATCTAGGAAGTCGGTATATCATCCTATCTTATTATTGTTAAGAGAGGGTAGGGATCGAGGGTTATACAACAAATATTCATACCTTTAATATAATTAATTCCTCCAAATTGTCTTATTATTGTATGCGAATCCATAATATAGAAAGATATACTCACAAAGTTCATCCTTAGGCAGGAATGTAGGATTGTATGTATGTACGGATGCATGTATATATGTGTGTATGCATATATGTATGTATATACATACAAAAGTATGTATATAGGTATGTATATTTGTATGTATGTATGTATGTATGTCTATACGTATGTATGTAGGGAGACAATTATTAATACACACACTCATAATTATAATGGTTGATCCCTCTGTACATGTATGTATTTTCCCTTCCAGCTATACTACCTCTCCTAAAATAGTATTAGTCATTTATTTATATATGAAGACAAATTTTAACTATCATATGGGTTAGAATTTCATAAGTGTATGCATCCCGAAGGGCATCAAATGGGAATTGACTTCAATTCGCTTCAACTGTATTTTGGTAAGGTGCTGCAGAATTGTTAAAAAGACTAGCGCGTCATTATAGTACTTTGAGGATTCACTGTGATTGCATTTAGGTAAGTCAACAGTATTAATAAACAAGTATGAGCAATTAGGCAATACAGATTATACATTCGTAGGATAGATTCTGGCCTCCTATTATTATACTAGAGGTTATAGATTTTAGTAAATAACTTTTAGAATAATATGTAAACATACGTATATATATTCTCATATAAAAACAGGAAAATACTCAATCATTTCAATCCACAAATAAACATATATAAATACTCTGTTCAGAATAAGAACATACAGAATCAATCTTTAAATTCTTAGTTTAATATAGTTAAAGACAGATCCTTTTTAACCCTTCTTTCAGATCGTATTAGTACAATCATGCCATTGCAAGGGCCTTAGATTATTAATATCAAGCTACAATAAGGTTTTCGCCTAATGTCATAGACTCTTCATCATTTGCTCCACCTCTGCTCAGGTAATCCAAATATAATTAGGATTAATCATTTAGTAATATGGTTCCAAGGATTAGATAAGTTGTCCAATTCATACATTATTTCTTCTGGCCTTGACCCAAGGCTTGGAGGCTCTACACATCTATTAAGGTGGTTAAGAGAAACTATAATCCTGAGTTGACATTGTAATCATAATTTGGTTATTCTACTAATAATATTGTCTTGGTTATGCGAACCCCTCCCCCAATTTAATTTTAAGCAAGCCAATTTCCACCTAGTCTAATAAGTACAATCCCGAGAGGTATTTTATCCCTAAACTAATAGATACATACTACGATTTAGGATCAATTAAAGGAGCCCATGTAAGTTAACACTTTATTTAGCGCAGAGATATTTATTAGCAAGGATATAAAGTGGTATAATGACAAGAGAAGCATTAATTGGGATCAAGACCTTTCATATGTGTAAGCTTAATTAAAATATTTTATGTAGAGCTCGAGGGATGTACTAAGGGTAAGTAAATAATGACAAGAGTTAAGTATCTCGGATTGATATCTCTATATTAAAGACCTATTGTTACACTCTTTTCCCAAAGAAGTATTGGTATAATTGTTGAGGAAACGAGTCCGCTCGGAGATGGAGCCTAGGTTGTTAACCTTTGTGTTGGGCGATGTCAGAGCCATGGCATTTCGAGGATCAATTAAACCAGAGCGCTGGAATAAAATTTTAAACCAACTCCCGCAGGCTGTGAGGCGTGCCACGAAGAAAAGTTTAGGAGATTGTTATTTTGACAACGAATTTACATTTAGAGCTAATGGGTCGATCGTAGGAGGATTTATCGCTCTGGCTTCCTTTGCTGGGTTTGAGAAAGATGATATCATTGGGGTTGCTAAAGGCATCTTCGTGAATGACGTTCTGGGAGGACTAGATAAAATGGTTTATAGCGTTAACCCTGATCTCACCGTGCCTTTCACAGAAATTATCATGAGGACTGAGATAGACATGCTGAAGGAGATTCCAAACGCCCAATGGGTGCCCATGTTATTAATTAAAGATGAAAGGTGTTTTGAAGAGCATTGGTCTAAGATGAAAAGTAATCTGGACTTCCTGTTTCGGGAAGTGCTTAAAACCAACACTGATAAGGATTGGTTGCTGAAGTACTGGAAAGATGAAGGCTTCGACATTCCTGAGGTTCTTGAGAAGACGGCAATGGAGGACTTCCGTATTGTGGCTCCATCAGTAAAATGATGCTCGAGACAAATTGGGGACGCGAATGAAGAGGATGATGCCATTGTAATTGTCAAGAAAAATGAAGGAGAATGGAGTTGTGACTGGCTGCATAAGGTTTAAAAGGATGGTACTGATATAAAGTTTTAGGTCTGGTAGGAATAAGCCCGGTTATAACTTTATGTAACTTTTGGAACTCTTCTCAGGTTTTCTCCGTTTAACTATCTATAAGTTTTGTATAGATAGGCCTGGTAAAGACACTAAAACTCATAGTACTAGTTTGAACAAGCTTTGATGAAGCATGGACTTTTTACCATTGTCTAAAGAAAAACTGGAAACAAAACTGTTACTGTAATCTCTTTTTATCAATAGTATATAACTCTAGCAAATAAAATTTTATGTTTGATTAGTTATATCTGTGAAAAGATGGGCTCATCACTTACAAACATTTATTTCTGCATATACTATGGGGCTTTGTAACTTGACACTTTACCAAATACTCCAAGATAGGTAAAAACGGTTTCAGATCCTAGAAAAATATATACATATATCTCTATTTAGGTTTTTTGGCCCATATATTAGGTCTTTAGATATACATGAATAGAGATATATCATTGTAAAATATATCGTCAGTCCAATATATATAATTTATATACACTTAGATGGACAGACATCTATTTATCAATTCTTAGGGTTACAACTGTCAGTATGCTCAGGGATATCTATAGATGATCACACACTAACATCTACACTCCAAAATAGGCACTAATTGTCATAGATAAATAGACTTTTTATATAATCATCTATATATAATGATCTTCATAAATTTAATTCAGATGCTTATAATTTAAGGTATATACATACATGTTTACATTAATATAGAGGGGCTATATCTGGTATCCTTACAGTTACCCTTCATGCTGTAATCATAAATAATAATAGGCATTAGAGCTTAACCTTCTATGTTTTTGATCAGTATCCCTTTGTAGTAATGAACATATTATATCACAGTTCAACCATATTATCCAAGGCTTTAGAAAAGCTTTTAAAATCAATATGTTACGACCAAGGATTGGTATCTTCCGTGTATCTCAGGATCGTCCTTTATGGGCTGACGATTGGTCTTTTATGGATTACAAAGAGGCGGGGCTAAGATAGCAACTCATCCTCCGCGCCCTTCCAATCCCTCTGCTCCCACTTTTGACGCTCCATCTCCCTCTGCTCCTGCTTTCCTCCGAGTAACGTCCAAGTGGCGATCTGAATTTAGGTATTCGGTACAATGGGGGAACTCTTCACCTCCCGAGAGAGATCCGAGCTATTTATTAGCCTCTTATCGCGACTTAGGGAGCATATCCTTGACTATCTGAGATTGGATGCACTATGACTACTCCAATCAAATTAGTATGCACTATTCCTCAGATAGCCTCCAATGGAGAGATCACTACCAAGCGTCTCAAATCTGTCCTACTGAACTCTCAATCCGTTGTCCTAAGAGTTGTGTATAGAATCTTAGGCCGTGAATTCCTTTCTAACTTAGATAGATATAGGGTTAATACGAAGATTTCGGCTATGTTCATTGCATCGGCTATTTACGTAGACCCTAGAATAGAGGATATTGGAAAACTATTTTTGCAGATTTTCAAAAGGAAATATCTTGGCAACATCGATGAAGTTATTCAAAATATAAAACCAGACTGCACTATCACTATGCCTAGGTTCTATGATCTACCAGCTATTAATGGGAGCCAGTCCCGACCATCCCCATTATGATCGTTGAAGATTTTCATGCCTTTCTATCCAGAGAACCAGTTATTAAGAGGAACCTTGAATTTTTAATGGCCTTTATGCACCTAAGGATTCCAAATGAGGGGAACTGGTTCTATTCTTATTGGCACAATGATGATGTAGGGGAAACGGATAGGATTTGCTTTGACGATTCGAATTCTGAAGAAATGATTGAGGTATGGATGGAAGAAGGAAATCATCACAGAAATAAAAGACATAGAATTGCTTCTCCGATTGATGGAGCTTCTAGGGTGGGTGAAGAAGAAGGTTGATCCCTTGGTCTTCTTGTACACCTAGATTTAATTTAAAATGTGATTATTCGGCTTCTTTCACCTTATGTATTCAGAGTTTGAAATTCTAAAATAATGTGATCAAGTTGTTTGTTCTATTAGCTATTTTATTTAATGCTTAAAGACCGAACTGGAATGGCCACTTCCCCCTCGGACCCTTTGCTTAAATATTAAGATGTATCTTAAGGATTGCAAGGCTACCTATGTGGTTATTTCTGCTAAACACTACTTGATAATTTGTATACAATATTTGGAGGACAGGAGTTATGCATCAATCAGTGTTTAACCCACAAGGGAGATCCTTGAAACATGGAAAATAATATGGAGGCTTATACACTTTTTAAACACAACCGGTATAACACATAGATATATGGTTTTAATTATAAGTTAACATTTTAGAGATATACAACATATATGTTTACATAGATAAACCTCTATGAATGCTAAGTCTTAAACTTCAAAATACTAGTAAACCAGATCAGACATAACTCACTAACAATTCTCTACGGGAATCCTATTTTGAAAATTTGACCTTTCAAACTTGACTAACACACTGATTATCAGTTAGTTGGGTATTACTAGATAATAATAAAACTTATGCCTTCGGTTTGTTCATTGTCTGCTGGGATTTATAAGGACGTATCACTTGACACCTAACTCGACATACCTGCTTTGAGGTTTCTCAACTGGGAAGCGAATTAGACTAAAGGGTTACACAATGGTTTTAATCTTAGTTGTCGATTCAGGTTCGGGGACGGATTCGGGCTCGCGAATCCGGTTCGTGGATTCGTGAAAAAAAAATTTTGCCGTTTGGGTTCGTAGGGATTCGTGTGTGTGTGTATATATATATATATATATATATATATATATATATATATATATATATAT
>MU223836.1:2158547-2170603 GCA_018584345.1 Thuja plicata | reverse complement strand
ATATATATATATATATATATATATATATATATATATATATATATATATATATATATATAATGGATGCTTACAAATATAGATGGGTATATATAAGTCTATATATGTTCAGATTTATTCATCTTCCTTGTCAGGGCTTAAAGATAATTTTGGTTTTTATCTGAAGCTCTAAAACCATTGTTGTATCTGGGTTTTCGATCTTTAAGCCTCATGATTTATTTTGTAATCTTGTATGAAGTTGCTCATTTGCTCATAAGTTACCCTGTAAAGTTAAAAATGACAAAGATTGTCCCAAATTAACAAACACACTATAGATAAGCTTTGGTGAGGTAAGCCAGTTGAGTTAATACTAACCCTTGTTAGTAATTCTGAAAGGATTCAGGTAAGAAAGATACAGATTCTCCCTTCCCTTTCGACTAGATGCATAAGTACTACTTTAGTTTAAACAGGGATGTTATAAAATATATATATATATATATATACACACACACACACACATATATATATATATATTCATATTCAAAAATACATAGTGATTAAATTTTGCCCACTCTGATTTAAACTAGCACCATTGATTATGTATCTTAGTAATTCCAAGTTCAATCCTTAAAATAGAAATTCAAATAGGAATATACTCTAGGAAGGAGCTTAGTAATTTTTGTATTCCTTTATTTCGCTACTTGTAAGGGATGTGTAATTACTAGATCTAAAACATCAATTTGCTGCTATTTTTTATAATGGCTTAAGGTTGTGCTTTTCTACAGTATTGATATCACCAAAAGTTAGCTTTAAAACAAAATTACAGTATGTCACACTAATGATTATCAAGAGCATTAGTATGCTGCTCTAGAGGCTTTTTGTGCACAGGAACAGCATTAAACATCGATGAAGGAATTATAGAGGAGAGAACCAGAGTTTCAGGAGGATATTTTAAGGATTTTACCATTGAAAGTCCAGAGATAGCCCTTGGTGTCACTCGTGATTGAGCTGAAAAGAAAAGCTTGGTTTTCAAAATTTATCATGAGGGATTGCTGTCACATCTATATGTAAATGAGGGTATGCCTTCATATTTATTTGTAAACATGGATAAAACTCCATACTTATCTATAACCATAAATGAGGGAATGCCTTCATATTTTCTGTGAATGAGGGAATGCCCTCATATTAAAATTTTGTACTCCGAAATCTAGATCTATGGTCCCGGGCAAGACTGGAGGTTTTCTTCTCCATTCTTTCCTACAAGTGCCCGAAGTGAATGGAGTCCTTTGTAATAATTTATGTCATTAATAAAATATTGTGGCTTCAGCCTTTTACCGATCAAAATATATATATATATATATATATATATATATATATATATATATATAATAATTAAATAATATAATAATATAGTAAAATAATAATTAATAATAAAGTTAAAATATTAAATAAATAAATTATTATTATTAATAATTAAGAAATGAATGAATAAATATATAAAATAATAATATTAATAAACAAATTTTAATAATTATAAAGTGATATAAAGAACAGGTATTATTAATCATGTGCAGGCTAGGTTTTATCAGACAAAAGAGACGATTATAAAAAAATTAGAATAAGTGAAAAAGCAGCGATTTATATTGGCGATTAATGACATCATACAAGACAAAAGCTTTTCTGCAACACATAAAGACAAGATAGTGAATAAGACAAAAAAAGGCAGCACTTATATCTTTGGAAAGGCAGCGCTTTAGTTAAACTAATGGAGCGATCAATATTTAAGTTTAATAATTAATATAAGGAATGAGGAATGATCAATGAGGTCGATCCAATGTGAATCACTACATATAAAGACAAAAATCAAGAGACATGAAGAAACAGCGAGTAAATAGAACAACAGTTAATATTAAGATAGTGATATATTATATCAATGAGTTCAACCCCGCATGTGATCAACCCCAAAAAGCATACATAGGGGCCAACATTTCTTAGAGAGCTAAAATTCTTATTGCTAAGCTGAGAACCAACTCTCATCAACTCCGCTGTGAGACCGGGCGTTGGAAGAGGCCAAAGGAGGCTTGGGAAGAGGGAGTTTGCATGTTTTGCAATTCTAGGAAAGTGGAAACCGAACATCACTTTATTTTAGAATGTGAAGCATACAAGAAAAGCAAGGACAAATGTGTGGATATTATATCTTATAGCTCTTGGCATAACCTATTCAGCAAGGAGTACATTGAGAAGTTAGGTGTGCTCATCATCAACTTGTACAAGAAAAGAACTGAGTTATTGAAGTTGGCTTTGTTGATGTTTGTAGTTTTGATCAGATAAAATAGATATCATATTAATAATATGAGAAAAGATCAAATTATGTATACATATATACATATCGACATATATATAATAATAATAGATATTATTATATATATTGTAATGTTCCCATACTCTTGTATGGCGACAAACTACTACTGTCACCTCCAAAGTTGTTCGTTTCATGAGTAATCACCTCTGTACAAGTCTGTATGGTCTCGATGATGACAACTCCTCCTGTGGTGTCCATACGGTGAGTGACAAGGTTGATGCTCACATGATGGTGTCGTACGGTGTATAGACAAAGGCTACTGTACAGTTAATGAAATGTGACGTACGGTAATGGAAATGTTGTACGGCTCTGACAAAAACCGATGTCATACAGTTATGAAGGATGGTCGCATGGTGAGGATCTAAGGTTGCTGTAAGATGGAGTATGCAGCCCGATAGTGTTCGTACGGTGATGGGGTAGACAGCGTACGGTGTGGTTGGAAAGTTGGAGGTCGTACGGTCCCACAAATGGAACCTTCAGACTTTAGCTCTTCCTGTCAAATGTGCATTGTATGAGTATAATGAAAAGGAAATCCCACAGAGTTGCTAATGATAAAGAACATAATACCAAAGATGCCGCAAGATGTATTAATTGCCAGAAACACCAATACAATAGGGAATTTCAGATTTGCCAGATCCGAAGCCAAACAATACAGAGCAGAATAGAGTGATGGATGAATCCCACCGAAACTGCGATAACCAAATAGGGAGGGTCTTTCACCTCCGAAATGGCGAATACAGAATTCCAACCGGAATTCACAATACAATATAAAATAACAAGTTGCATACCTAAAACATCCTACACGTCGGTCATAAATACCCCAACGGAGGGAAACCCCAGAGGTGCACAACAAATGCCGACATGGCAACAAACACCTACGACTAAATAAAATAAAGATGGGCCCGAGATATACATAAATCAATCAAGACCCCAAATACAATAATATTTTTATTTAATTTAATGACAGGGATATTACAGTCCTCCCGTCCCGAAAATTGCTTGTCCTCAAGCAATCACAAACTGGGATGTTCCAAAATTTGTTCGCCTTCCCAGGTGGCGTCTTCCATTGGTAAGTGCTTTCAATGCACAAGATATTCCTTGATAGTACACATCCTCAACTTCTTTTCCCGAATGTCAATGATTTCAAAAGGTCTCCAGAACTAACTTCCCTTCTTCGTCAATGGGCGGCAGATCACTCGACACAGTAATATGTTGTCCCACAGCCTTCTTTAGGCAAGATACATGGAATACATTGTGGATCCAGCTACCTTAGGGTAGCTCCAATTCGTAAGCAACTTTGCCCACTCGTCGGATCACATGGTAAGGCCCATAGAACCGCGGCCTCAACTTTTCTTTGCCACATGCCTTTAGGGATGTTTGTCTGTAAGGATGAAGTCGGAGGTATACCAAATCACCTACTTCAAAACTTCTCTCGATTCGGTGTCTGTCAGCATATATCTTTTTTTGATTCTGGGCCCTCTAAAGGTTTTCCTTGAGAGATCTCAAAACATCCAAGCCCTCCTGTAGCCAATCCTTGGCCTTTGGCGCCCGACTATCACCCAATGCAATATCCACAAAGGATGGAGGTTCATAACCTTACAATGCCTTGAATGGCGTCATACTGATGGACATGTGATACGTGGTATTGTAACAGTGCTCACCCAAATGCAGCCACTTAACCCATGCCTTTTGTTATGTCGAGACGTAGTTCCTGAGGAACCCTTCCAGCCACTTATTCACAATATTTGTTTGTCCATCCGTCTGTAGGTGGTAGCTGGTACTCGGTGATAATTCTGTCCCTGCGAGCCGAAACACTTCTGTCCAAAAATTACTGAGGAAGCGGTTGTCGCAATCGCTTACTATGTTCCCAAGGAGACCATGAAGACAGAATACCTCATGGAAGAACAAGTCTGCTACTTGGGCGGCCTGGAACCCAACTGAAATAGCGAAGAAGTGTGCATACTTCGTTTGTCGGTCGACCACTACGAAGATACAATCATTCCCTTGAACCTTGGGAAGTCTGGTAATGAAATCCATGGATATACTATCCCACTTCTTCTCAGGAATCAGCAATGGATGAAGCAGCCCGGTTGGTAGGGTATGTTCAGATTTGTTTTGTTGACAAGTAGCACATTCCCGAACATACTGTAGGACGTTGTTCTTAAGCCCCTTCCATAAAAACCTTTCCCTGATTTGTTTGTAAGCCTTTAAGTACCCCAGATGCCCGGCCAATGGGGAGTCGTTCATCTCCCTTAAAATCTTCTCCTTAATCTTGGACTCGGGTGTTAAATAAATTATGTCCTAATAAATGATGTCGTCCACCACTTTGTACCTGTCATTCTGTACTTTACCGTTCAGCAGTTGGCATGCGAAGGTATTCTTGGAGTATTCAACCAACAGGTGTGTGTTCCACTCTGCCGAAATCTAAGACAAAGCATTAGGTTGACCTTCTTGATAAAGCGTCTGGCACAACATTATTTTTTCCTTTCACGTATTCAATATCAAAAATGAGCGCCTGGATTTTGCTTACCCACTTTTGTTGCCTTTCGTTCAATTCCCTCTGCTCCAAAAAGTACCTCGGGCTATTGTGATCTGTACGGACGACGAATTTGGCCCCGACAATGTACTGCCAAAATTTTGTCAGGGCGTGCATGATGGCTAGCATTTCCTTGTCGTAGACAGAATACAACCTCTCCGTTCTCGAGAGCTTCTGCCCTTCAAACGCAATCGGGTGACGATCTTGCATTAGCACGGCTCCGATGCCTTCTCTGGATGCATCACACTCTAAAATGAAAGGTCGACTGAAATCTGGTAGTGCCAGAACCGGGTAGGAACTCATGGCTTTCTTCAGTTTGTCGAAAGTTTGTTGTGCCTGTCCATTCCACTGGAATGATCCTTTCTTTGTCAGATCTGTCAACGGGGCACTGAGATGTGAGAACCCCTTCACGAACCTTCTGTAGTAACTGCATAACCCAAAGAATCCGCGCAGGTCTGAGAGAGTCCTTGGAGGTGGGCAGTCCAAAATGGCTTGATTCTTTTCATGATGTTCCTGAACCCCTCAACCACTGACAATGTGTCCTAAGTATAATATCTCAGTCATTCCAAATTCACATTTGGACATTTTTGCGAACAACAATTGTGACTCCATAACTCTGAGCACTTCCTCCAAATGCCTCAGGTGCTCCTCCCATGTCTTACTGTAAATGAGTATGTCGCCGAAAAACACCAACAGGAACCTGCACAATTGCTTATTGAAAATGTGGTTCATGCAAGATTGGAATGTGGTTGGAGCGTTGGTCAACCCAAATGGCATGACCAGGAACTCGAAATACCCATAATGGCAACGGAAAGTTGTTTTCTCCGCATCTTGCTCCCTCATGCGGATTTGGTGATAACCGTAACGAGGGTCTATTTTGGAGAAATAGACTGCGGCGTATAACTCATCCAGCAACTCATCAATCCTGGGAATCGGCTACTTGTTCTTGATGGTTTTCTTATTCAGCGCATGGTAGTCCACACACATCCGTAGGGTTCCATCCTTCTTCTTTACCAACACTACCAATGAAGCAAAAGGGCTTGGGCTAGAGCTGGGTCGTATGCATCCCTTGTCAAGAAGCTCATGTATTGTCTTTTCAATCTCATCGTTAAATTTCTTAGGGTGACAGTATGGTGTGGTGATGACGGGTTTGGCACCAGCCTCCAGCTCAATAGTATGTTCAAACCCACGTTGTGGAGGTATGTCAGCGAAGACCATGTGGCGCTTATCCAACACTGCCTGAAGCCCTTCACCCTGGCTGTAAGACTGTTGTCCGAGTATGGGTTCTGCTGAGATGAAGCAGTGCGCAGACCAGATTATGTCGTCGTGCCTGAAAATTGCCTCCATTCTCCGTGCTGAGATTTCTCTTGGCCTGTCGTTGGACATTCCCCGCAGGATGATCTTTTTGCCATCCACCTCGAAAGAGAATTCCATCCTTTTGAAACTCTATGTGTATTCATCGAGGGTCTCCATCCACTGAATTCCCAATATTAATTCCATGTCATCCAGATCCATCGCAAAGAAGTCATCTGTCACCGTGTGATTTCCCACGGTGATGCTCAGTTGAGGAACTAGATGGGTGCAAGACAGAAGGTTTCCTCCTGCCACCTTGACTTGGAATCCTTCGTGTGCCTCAGTACACAACCCTCGGCAATTCACAAGTGATGAGTTTATAAAGTTGAGTGTGGCCCCACTGTCGAGCATGACTACCACTCGTTGTCCTTGAAGTGTACCTCGTACCCAAAATATTGTACACCTCGGAGAGCCTGCCAGTGTCGCGATGGCGCCTCCCCTCTGTATCAAAGTAGCAATCCTCTCTGTATGGTCTATGTTGTCACCTGAGGCGACTTGTTGTCTCTCTGATTCAGTTTCTTCAGGTTCATCCTCGTCGTCGGACAAGACCTCAATGTAGTGTATTCTCCCCTTTCCCAGGCGTCTGTGCCCATGTTCCCACGGCTCTTTGCAGGTAAAACAGAGCTTCCTCCTTCTGAGTTCCTTTCTTGTTGCTTCATCCAATGATGGTTTCTTTGACTGGAATTTGTGGTCTTTCTCCTTCGGAGCCAAGGGAGGTTTGGTGTGTGAATAATTCCAAGAGGATGAGGCCATGCTTCGAGTTTTCTTGATTGCTTCAGAAAGAGAGTTAGGGTTGAACCCCTTTACCCATCCCTTCAACAGCTCCATTAGTCCATCCATGAACAACACAATCTGTCGTCTTTCCGAAATATCTGTAACCAGTACAGATATTCTTTGGAATTCAATAATGTAACTGTCAACCGGCCCAATTTGCCTCAGCTGTGCCAATTCTTTGAAATTAAGTTCTAGATCTTTACCATCAAATTGGTCTATAAGTCTTTCTGTAAACTCAGCATAAGAGTTTACTTTGTCATGGCCGAGGGTAACCATACCATGGTGCCACCATTCGTGCGCCACTCCCTCCAATGTAGTGCAGCAAATTTGATTGCTTCTTCGAGCATGGGATTGAGTTGGAAATATGTGTCCGCCTGCATCACCCACGCCTATGCAGAGATGGACCCAGATCCATCAAACGGGGATAAATTCACCTTGCCTAGCTTCCTCTTGAGGTCGTCATTGTAGTAACCACGGTTTCCACCGACCGAGTACCTCATTCTCAACTCAGCATAATCTTTGCAAGATATATCCCCTTCCATATTTGCATTCCTCCAATCTTCCCGTAACTGTTCTTGCATTTCTTCGAAGGTAGGTTCCCGTTCTCTACGCGGTGTTGTAGTTCTTAGAGGGAAGGTTGGCATTGAGGGTCGATGGCGTGAGAGTTGAGGATTTGTCCTTCCCGTAACCGAATTGTCGCTATGCCCATTTTGTTCTACGAAAGTTTTGCCTTCAGCCAATTTTCATATTGTTTCCTCCATGAGTCGCTGAGTGTCGTTGATCTGGGCTTGATTTCTGGTGAGCTCTCTTAGCATAGACATGACTTCGGTAGTGGAATCTTGGAAATCCCCCATTCTACCAAATGAGTGATACCGCCTTCTTTTCCTGGTATAAACTTGCATTCACTTTCCACAAGCTGGCAAGGTCACCACCTCTGATACCCACTGTAATGTCCCCAAACTCCTGTATGGCGACAAACTACTAGTGTTGCCTCCAAAGTTGTTCCTAACATGAGTAATCACCTCCGTACGCGTCTGTAGGTGGACAAATTCGTACGGTCTTGATGATGACAACTCCTCCTGTGGTGTCTATACGGTGAGTGACAAGGTTGATGCTCACATGATGGTGACGTACAATGTATAGACATAGGGTACTGTACGGTTAATGAAGTGTGACATACAGTAATGGAAATGTCGTACGGCTATGACAGAAACTGATGTCGTAGAGTTATGAAGGATGGTCGTACGGTGAGGATCTAAGGTTGTCGTACCATGGAGTATGCAGTCGTGTAGTGTCTGTACGGTGATGGGGTAGATGGCGTATGGTGAGGTTGGAAAGTTGGAGGTCGTATTGGAAAGTTGGAGGTCGTACGGTCCCACAAATGGAACCTTCAGTCTTTAGCTCTTCGTGTCGAATGTGCATTGTATGAGTATAATGAAAAGGAAATCCCATAGAGTTGATAATGATAAAGAACAGAATATCAAAGATGCCACAAGTTGTATTAATTACCAAAAACACTAATACAATAGGGAATTTCAGATTTGCCAGATCCGAAGCCAAACAATACAAAGCAAAATAGGGTGAGGGATGAATCCCACTGAAACTATGAATAACCAAATAGGGAGGGTCTTTCACCTCCGAAATGGCGAATACAAAATTCCGAATTTCCAATACAATATAAAATAACAAGTTGCATACCTAAAACATATTACACGTCGGTCATAAATACCCCAACAGAGGGAAACCCCGGAGGTGCACGACAAGTGTCGACACGGTAACAAACACCTATGACCAAAAAAAATAAAGATGGGCCCAAGATATACATAAATCAATCGGGACCCCAAATACAGTTATATTTTTATTTTATTTAATGACGGGGATATTACATATATTGATACATATACATATATTCATATTTAATAGTAATTGATCTCTTCTCATAATACTAATATTATGATTGATCAATTAACATCATATATACATCCGATGATCAAATGCTTAGTGATCAAATATACTAATCGATCACAAAGTTCATCAATTCATAGAGTAATCAATATTATTAATGATATAATGACCGATTATTATCGATTCTATTAACCATGTATCAATACCGATTTATATCGGTTAAACCTCATTGTATAAATACCAATTTGTATCAGTCAACATAAATACCGATTAAACTCGGTTATGACTGACATTGCATACCGATCGAGTATAGGTTATGATACGTACTAATTAGTATAAAGAACAGCAATTAAGTATCGGGCATTAGCATTGTTTATGAATCGGTGTGTATGCTTAATAGGAGGCATGTAAATAGAGAGACATGTCTCCACGTGGAGACATGTCTATCTATTGACATGTCTCTCTTATATATATATCCTTTCTTGGATCGAATGATAATAAGCATATACAACATATCAATGCAAGTCTCATTCATCCAATCAATATTTGACCTAAATTCAGTTCATAGAAACATTTTGATTAATTAATATATCTATATATATTTATTACTATATCAGTATTAAATATATATATATATATATATATATATATAGTTTAAATATATATCATTTATATATTGAGAGATTATAAATAAATTGGATTTTGAAAGGAAAATTAAAAGCCTCATATATCGGATCTAAATTTAACATGGTATCAGAGCCAAGTTCCTTCTATAAAGCCTAACCGCTTGAAGGAAGATCCGATTAGATTGAAGGAAGATCAAGATCAGATTTTTAAAATCTATATATTTTTTGGAAATCTTGTACCTACAAAATGGTGAATGGAATCAGACTTGAAGGTGCTTCAAATTTTGAATCTTGGAAACTACGAATGATGCTAATACTAAGAAAGAATGAGTTAAAAACAATCGTGGAAAATCCTCCTAAATCTAATGAGAATGACGAGAAGAGCAATTGGGAAAAGGACAATACTAGAGCAATGGAACTATTAGTAGATGGAGTAAAAGATCATCTACTACCTATTATCACAAAGTTAGACTCTGCATATGAAATGTTCAACGCCCTGGAAAACATGTATAAGATCAACAACACTAGCAGGATTCTTACTCTTAAAAATTAACTCTATTATTAAAATGAATAAAGGGGAGACCATCACCTCATACTTTATGAGGATAACAGAATTAAGAAACCAACTCTCAACAATTGGTCACATCTATGATAATAAAGAGTTAACCATGGTAACTTTAAATGGACTCCCTATGTCATGGGAAAACTTTAGACAAGAAATAAGTGCTTGCTCCAAACTCCCCAAATTCAATTGACTAAAATCAGACTGCATTCAAGAAGAGTGTAATTTAATATCTAGAGGAATCGGTGGGGAATCCACAAATGAAGATATTCAGATTCTCACTACTAATTTGAAAAGAAAGAAGGACAAGAACTCAAATGGTAAACAGCCATTCAAGAAACCGAGAGACCTCTCTACAGTACAATGCTATAGGTGCGACAAATATGGTCACACTACAGTAAAATGTCCTGACAGACTCAAACATCAAGCTTCCCTTGTTGAAGTCAGTAATTCAAACTTGTATTCAGAGAAACTTGTATTCTAAAGAAATTCAAGATACCTTGTGATTGAGAGGGAGTTCACTGATAAAGATAGAACACTTCTGAGGTAAACTTGATATGATTTTAACTATTGATTATTGTACTAATGTTATTTCATAACAATATGGGCCCTGTGCAAATCATGAAGAAGTGACAACTTCCAAATGATTATCACTTGAAATTGTAAAATTTATTGGAAGGTGACAATCTTACAATAACTTAATCTTCTATTATGATAGACAACTTATGATGGGTGAAACCTATGTTACCTGGGGACGCGTTTCCAGCCCTAAGCATGAGGTTTCGAAAACGGGGACGGTTTCGGGGACGGTCGGGGACGTTTCCAAGCCGTCCCCACCCAGGCAGGAAAACCGGAAACCCGTCCCAGAAACTTCGGAAACGGTCAACGCATTTCATGTGCCCGTTGACCGTCCCGAGGACTATTTTGCCGTCCCCCGTCCGTCCCGAGGACTACTTGGGGTTTCCGGCATCAAAGAAAAATAAATTAAAAAAAACATATTTAAAGCCCATTCGTGGGCCCCACACGCGGGTAATAAAATATGTATACATTAACATATGATATGTTATTCATAACATATCATATGTTATAACTTAAAGTTATTTTACCTATGTTTTTTTCATTTTTATTAAACAGCCGACGGATGGGTTTGGAGTTTGGACGCGACGCACGCACAACAGGTCTGGACAGCAGCGTTTACACTTTACGCACAGCAGCGTTTACACTTTACGGTTGGACAACAGCGTTTACACTTTATTGAATCTTGATAACTTTTTCTGTTGCTACAACTATGATGAATTAATTAAAATATTGTGTTGCTATAGCTATGATGAATGTAACAATGTTTAAATGTTATGAATTCAAATTCATGAAGCTACAGCTATGATGAATTAATTTAAATTATTGTGTTGCTACAGCTATGATGAATGTAACAATGTTATGAATTCAAATTCATGAATATATTTGAGAAATCAGATTTCTGATTTTCTATATAAATTATAAAATAAATTCAGATATATATATAGCCGTCCCCTGCTCCGGCCAAAAAAAACGTCCCGGAAACCCGTCCCCCCGTCCCGGAAACTCGGGGTAACATAGGGTAAAACAGATCATGATAGATGGTATCTTGCATGGTGGATTAAGTTCCTTAAACAGACCATGGCTTTCTATTGTGATAGACATCTTATGATGGCTGAAACAGATCATGATAGATGATATCTTGCATGGTGGATTAAGTTCCTTAAACAGACCATGGCCTTCTATTGTGATAGACATCATATGATGGCTGAAACAGATCACGATAGATTTTATCTTGCATGGTGGATTAAGTTCCTTAAACATGTTAATGTTTTGGCCTTTACGGCAAAGATCAACGCATTGGACAAAGTGGCAATAATAATAATTAATATATTGGATATATTATTGATATATTTAATTATGATAAAATCAGTTGGATAATAATAA
>MU223836.1:2128162-2158497 GCA_018584345.1 Thuja plicata | reverse complement strand
GAGAGTAGATCTGCTCAAGGAACTCACCGAAAACATAATGTGATAAGTACTTGAGCAGAATTACAATTGCATATTCTTAATCATTTTCATCCTCTACTTGAGCGATTTATTTCAGATCACTTAGAAGAGAAATTCAAGGTTCGAATTGGAAGAAGAGCAGATGCATAGAGCGAACTAGAGCAGATATTGAAGTGTGAACTATACCAATCTGGAGCAGACCTTGATAGTGAATTAAAGAGCAGATTGGAGGCTACTAAGAGCAGGAAAACTAGGGCAGAATTCAAGGACAATTTAAGCAGCCCTAAAGGTCGAATTAGGGCAGAATTAGAGCACCCTAAAGGGGCGAATTAAGGCAGATCAAGAAGGGCAAACTAGGGCAAATTGGAGCAGCCCTAGAAGAGTGAATTGAAGACCTTCAAGAGCTGATTCATAACAATCATTGAGGACAACATTGAGGGACTAATTTGAAGAAGACAAAGTGCAGATTTGAAGCCAACAAAAGGATAAATTCAGACCTTCGAATCCGGGCATTATCTTTCTTTACTTGAGAATATTTATTATATCATGTGTCTTAGTATTTGAAAGACCTCTATACATTGTATATTCCTTGCTATAATCTGAAAACATTAACAAAATAGACCGTGAATGTTCCTATGGTAAGTATTATTGAGGATACATGTGCACATTACCTATGGACATTTTTTGAGTACTTGGTGAATATCATGCGACTTGATATTTTGTGGCCAATGCTCCCGATATCATGAGATGATATCCTTATAAACTTTTTGAGTACTTGGTGAATATCATGCGACTTGATATTACGAGGCAATTACTCTGAGTACATGGTGAATATCATGTGACTTGATATTATGTGGCCATTACTCCTGATATCATGAGATGATATCTTTATAAACTTTGATATTACATTGAGGTAATACCCATTTTCACAACAATGAAGATCATAATCTTCTCCTTGTCAGCAATGATGATGTCACCCATCAGCTTGGTGTGTTGCTGGGTTTCGATAATCATTAAGTTTCACCTGGAATTACAGTATCAATTTTGACAGGGTTTACATTGATCAACCATTATTAAAAATAGCATATGTCAAATCTGCTGATTTTGGCTTTTTGGATGGCATTTGTAGTATATTATGTTTTATCAAGTATGCTTGTTCTCTGTTTATTGAAATGTTATACTGCAGTTTTGTTGGCTCGGGTGTTTTGGTGCTCTTTCTTTGTTCTACAGAAGCACACAAAACTATCCTCCAGTTAGCTTTTTGGCACACAGATTGAACTCCCATTTGGTTACTCACTCAGCATCATTACTTGTTTTCGGATTTGGCTTGATGAAAGATCTTTCAATGTGGCTCGGTCAGATGGTATATTCAGCTGCTTTCCTGATGGATCTGCTTTCTTATTCCTCCGACCATGGGGCTCTGCACCTTCTCTTCAATGGCATTGTAATTATTTCTAAAGGGATGGGTTTCTTTTTTGGATCATGATGTATGGCATTTCTTTCATTCCTATCTTGTAATTGGGTGGGGGGGCGGGGATATAGTTATATTTTCAAATTGGCAAAGTTGTATTCTGCCTTAATTGTTTGTATTTGGCTTTTCTTCATGGCCAACTTTGTATATCTTTAGTAGCTTTAGGATTATTGGGCAAAAAAATTAATACTATGCCATTTTTTTATAGTTGATAGTTGTTTTAGGCTTTCAATGGGCGGATGTGGAAGTTTTCTTACCCGGTTCTTTCCTCCACGAGCCCTTTTCGAACCGGTGTAAAAAATGATATAAAATAAATATAATATAATACAGTGGCTATATCCACTTTTGCAAAAAAAAAAAATATATCCCTTTTCACATTATTTTGAGTACTTGATGAATATCATGTGACTTGATATTCTTGTTTAGACCATAACTCTTGATATCACGGTGAGGTGATATCTCCTCTCTTTCAAAATTAATGGATCTATTGTTAATAGCATTTTGATGGATTTTATCTTCCCTAGCTAAGAGGGAATGTTGATGTTTGTAGCTTTGATCAGATAAAATAGATATCATATTAATATTATGAGAAAAGATCAAATTATGTATACATATATACATATCAACATATATATAATAATAATAGATATTATTATTATATATATATATTGATACATATACATATATTCATATTTAATAGTAATTGATCTCTTCCCATAATAAGAATATTATGATTGATCGTAACATCATATATATATATATATATATATATATATATATATATATATATATATATATCCGATGATCAAATGCTTAATGATCAAATATACTAATCGATCACAAAGTTCATCGATTCATAGAGTAATCAATATTATTACTAATCAACAAATTAACTAATAACTACCTATCTTTCGGATTTGGCTTTGGTCGAAAATCCAAAACAGATTGTACAAACATAACATTTTGAATGGAGATAGGAAATTTGATTTTCCGAACTGGGTTTGTTTTAGATTGTTAAATTTCGATCATTTTCATCCTCTGGCGACATCATTTTTGCAGCATGTCGAAATTACAGCATCTCTGAAATCTTTGCTCACAAAATTTTGATTGTTCTTTTCGCCATTTCGCAACTCATTAAAATGCCCTCTGCGAAATAGCGAAAAATCGTTGGGAACTATCTAGTTGGCATTTAGTTTGAAATGATATAATAAGATACCACCACTAGTATCCATACAGTCATAGGATTTCAACGTTTCAAATTACCATCTCTGCAAGCATGAGTGGTTCATTCATTATTATATTAATATCAAAGTACCCATTTTAGGAGTGATTTTGTGTCCCACACACCAATCCAATCGGGAAATGAGCCGCATATAAGGATTGGTTAAGATTGCTTTACTATTTCTGTGTGCGATGTTTGTGATTTTAGCTCTGATTTGGTAATTTTTCTTGATGTAATGTAGTTCATTCATTATTTCAATTCTGATAATGTGTTGTCATGATATTGATTGATATTCTGAAAACATTATAGTTCAGATTGTTGCATTTTGAAGTAATTCCTTTTGCTGATCTGTGCATATATTAGTATTTTCTTCTGATCTTAATCAAGTATTCTTCCAATCTATGTAAGGTTCATGAATTATCTGCATCTCATATCAACCCTCATTTAAAAAAGAGATTGCAAGCAAGTATATATTTTGCATATACCTAGTCAAAACCAAACGTTCATAGATTAAACAACATTGAGGGAGCTCAACAGTACCCTTAGTCCTCAGTCACACAAATAATGACTTTATGGCCACCATGATACCCTTTGGCTTTTACAAATTGCAACCTTTTGGCTATTCACACACTTTTGCTACCCCCGTCTATTTTCCAACTTAAAACACTTTTTGACATGCCAATACCTTGTCGCACGAACTGTACTTCTGCTATTATGTGCCTTTACAAAACTAAAAGAATTAACAATGTTTTAGGTTGGGCCAAGTCACATTATTTTCAAAATGGGCAACTGAAGTACTATTATAATGCCAATGTAATATTTATCAACATTTTATTCAAAATGTGATTCAAAAAAGGATCTTTGGATGTAATTCAAAAGTATTTTTAAATACAAGTCATTATTTTTTAATGAGTTTCATATTTGCAATTTCAAAGACAATACCCCTTGGTGGCATGATCTAGAGGACAAAAACCCTCTAGGATTGCTAAGTAAATTAAGTACAAAAACCCTCCTCTTTGCTTTATCTGCTGGAAGCAATTTACATATGCACCTTGGGCAAAATTGTGATTGTCCCCTTGTGCCAATTAGTATTGTTGGCTGTGATCTGCACTTTAAGATTGCACATTATCGAATATACTGCACTCTGTATATCTAGTGCACTTTGCCCCTATTTATTACTCAAATTTCAATTATTATTTATGCTATGGTTTATCCTTATTTGTGAAATCCGATATGTTGCATACTTCATGATACTTCTGGAACCATCATTATCATTACCCTGCATTCTATATTGATGTTGCAATCTGGTGGCATTTTACAATTAAATTCATATTGTCACTCCGCCTAGGAAAGCTAGATTACTGGATTAAATTGAATTAGCTCCATCTTCTACACTTCGATTGTAAGCAATCCATTAAAGTGGCAATCCATTAAAGTGGCAATCCAAAAAGGTCTGAATATTGATAGATATTGTGACTTGTCTTCTGAGTGTGGCTACTTATTTATTCAACTTAGATTATATCTTACAAATCTGTTGTGACAGCTGACTAATACAGTGATCTGAAATTTAGAGGTTTAAAAATGACATTATGTTTTCTGCAGTTAGAGACTAGAACTGGTTTACTAGCTGCATGCTTATTCGTCCTGATTTAACATACTGATGTTCTATTCTTCCTGTAGGCTATATTGATATTAAATCTAGGATTTTGGATAGTAATAGGTTATTTCTGAAAAGTCCTCAATAATTCAGTATTTCATAGTATCATACTGTTGCGTAGGGTTTCATAAAATCTTGTGCAAACAATAAAAAAATCATCTAGGGTTTAGTCTTAGAGTTATCAATTACTTTAAGCATTTTTAGTTTTCCAATAATCAGAAAATAAAATAAAATGCTATGTATTTTCCAAAAATCATATTTAAGTTTGAATATATACAAAATATTATAAAAAAAAATCATATTGTTCAAGATCATGATTTGAGGACATTACATCTACCGCCAAAGTGTCACTTCTGACAATTTGAAAAGCTTGTCCCTTTAGCGTTCAATTGCATAATTCACACTTCTCTACCCCAATTGCCACCTTTAACAACGTGAAAAACCTGTCCCTTTAGCGTTCAGTCGTGTTTCGCACTATTTCAAAAATTTGGCCCCTCAACGAATGATTGCACAAGTCATGCATTTCAGGCCCCTGCAAAACTCTTTGAAATTTTTCGGACTTTGGGTCACTAAGTATTCAATCATGTGAACCATGTATCTTCAGCTTAGGTTTTTACAATACAGCATCACAAGGATTTAAAATTCTCACAGATAATGGACCATGAAACAGAAAGTTTGCAGCTGAAAAAGCATGCATATGCAATTGTAAGAGCAATCAAGAAATTTAGATTTTATATCATTAAATCTCATGCTGTTGTCTTTGTTCCCCTCCCCTTGCCCTTCTCTTTTGCAATCTTCTTGTTGGATTCTACTCATGTCTTGATTAATATAGACTACATACGAATTATTGAACGGCGTTTTTCTTAGACTTAAGAACCTCGTCTAGCATGTAAGATGCAAATGCGAATAATCAAAGTTTCTCTTGGTTTAACAGGCCCTTATTGAAATATCAGTCAGCCCCAAGTACAGATTTTATAGTAGGCTTTACCCTTAAACAGTGAACTGAGTAACCGTGTCTACTATTGGAGCAAGCTTGGAGCTCCAATCCCTCTCGCAACTTGAGATAAGGTATTGGTATAAATACTAAGTAATTTATAACCTGGATGGCAGCATCCAAGCGAAGAGTCGCCACAAATGGAGTATAATAAACGTAAAAATTTAAAAAGTTAATTCTCTTTTGGGCCTATTAAAGGTTAAAAATAAGCATCCCAGATGTCTGTTTATCATATACGTGGAATTAAAGAAAGGCCTGGTAGTATCCAACTTCGCCGATTGAAAATGAAAAGGCTTCCGGAGAGGAAAGGTGAAAAAATTAAAAACTGTGCCCTGTGCCCTGTGCCCTGTGCCCTGTAACCTGTGACCTAAATGTTCTTCGACTCGCGGAAAGGAGCTATCTTGAGGAATTGCCCGTAGCCTAGCAATCCCCCTAAGCTGATTCATTTTAAGAAACGTGGAAATCCATAAATTAACAGAAATACCTTCGTTGATCTGAGCCTGAGCTCTACCTCTGCCAACGCATCGCCCATTTTTCCAACAGCGCGCTCCCTGATATTGCTAACAATCCTTACATGTCAAATCTCTCGCGCTCGTTATAATTTCAAATGCTGATTACATAGTTTTAGATATTCAAGTTTTATTGGTATAGAATTTAGTATATTTATTAGTTCCTACCTTTGGCAGGATAACTATTGCATTCATTCACTTCAATTTTTTAATTAGATTAATCAATCATATTAATGCAATTTCTATAGCTTATATCTATTTTTTATATTATTTAAATCTTATTTTTCTTTAATTTGATTGGTCTATACTAATTTTGGTAATGAATAAATTTAATTTTCTCAAACAAAAATAATAAAAAACCTCTCACTTGTCATTTGTATTAAATGTACAAAATAAATATGACCAAATTCATGTCACTTCCTCCTCTTTTTGTAAGAAAAACCCCTAATTACAAAGCTGAAATGAAAATTACAAATTTAAACACAGAATTCAATAAAACTATAAATTTACAAAGTTTCTCCTGTTGCGGACATGTACGTGTACGTTCTGGTTAATTGACGGCGGTTTTTTCCCCTCTAATTATTGACGGAGACATTTGCATTTTTAATTTTTTAAATAATCACCACATGCATGGGTACCATTATTCTTAAAGAGATAGAGATTAAAGAGTAAAATTTTTAAAAACAATTAATTTTAATTGTTTATTTTTAAATTTTTAATTCTTAT
Source organism: Thuja plicata (assembly GCA_018584345.1). Classification (NCBI taxonomy): domain Eukaryota; kingdom Viridiplantae; phylum Streptophyta; class Pinopsida; order Cupressales; family Cupressaceae; genus Thuja; species Thuja plicata. The sequence continues at coordinate 2,151,900 of MU223836.1, read as the reverse complement.
ATTTAGAATAAATGTTTATTATAATTTATAAAATAATTTATTTTAATCATTTTTTTTGTCTAATTATTTTTTGCTATGGTATATTATTAAAATAATAAATATGAGATATTAATAGTTATTGTTTAAAATGATATAAATATGAAAATTATATTAATGTTATTAACTAACTTTTAATAAAACATTAAATAATATAATAAATTGTTAATAAATATAATTATTTCTAAATTATATATTTGATTAATTCTGTCATTTAAAAGGTATTAACATTATTATTATTATTATTTCATTCAATTATGAGTTGTTTCTCATCATTAAATAACAACTTTAAAGGTCAAAACTATTACGTTATTGTGATAATTATATTTTTTTCCAAAAAATTTATTGATTTTAAATTTATATTTTATGATAGAATGAATAATTCAACATGATATTTAAGTCAAAATTATAGTTGTTATTTAAATATTCCTTAAAATGACATAAATATTTGTCGTTTTACAAAGTTTGATAGCTTAATTTTCTCAATTCTCTCTCAACTCTCTCTATCATTATATTCTCTATAAATCACTTCTTATCTCTACATTTATATTTATTTCATCCACTCTCATTCTCTCTTGTCTCTCCCTCTCTATATATTTATCTATTACATCTCTATCTCTCCCTACTTTTCTTTCTCAATTGGCAGGAACTTTGATGCATTGCGTCTCTTGTTAAGGAACGTCTTGTTATAGTTTAGCTTACTTGAGTGAATGAATAAATGAAGGAATATTAATGACGTCTACGAGACCATCAGCCCAAGAGACTTTAGTGTATAATGTGAGTTTATTTATATTTTACTGCTATACCGCATTTTTTGCGGGGGTTTTTAAGTCTTTTAATAGCTTCACTTTGCCTAAGTTCTCACTAGTTGATGTTGACATTGGAGCTTTGGTGATTGGCGACCATGATACCTATGAACAAGTGACCTAAAAAATTTGTCTCAGAAGAGTTTCACGAGGTACATTTTTTGGTACCCTCCTTGTGTTTAGCATGTTCAAGTCTTTGATTGTGCATACAATGACTTGAAAATTTTACTTTAATGGGATATTTTGTTGGGAGGGTTCCATCTGAAAAGCATGCTTCGTGAATGGCTTGCCAAAGCTTGGGGCCCTCATGGGTCTGACTTGACGACATTCAGAATCTTACCAAAGACTTTTCTATTTTTTTGTCAATTATATCCATGTTCAGGATATTTTACGCCATGGACCTTGCTTTGTTTGGTCTTCTTTGCTCATTTTTCAACGTCATGAGACTTCTCTGTCTCTGATGAGAAGAAGCTCAAAGTCTTGGTCTGGATTGAATTTCATGGTCTTCCTTTGCCTTGTTGGCCTTTTATAAAACCATTGCCCAATCCATTAGCAAGGTTGTTTACATGGAACCAAAGCGGTTTTTTCATGCTCGTCCTCAAAAGAGGGTATACGTGGAAGGGGTTTTGTCTCAAGACCTCAAAGAGACTATAGACATTCAAATAGTAGGTTTGTGCTAATCTCAAAGAGTACCCTATTTTGAACTTGCTCAATATATGTTATTTGTGCATATCTTCGTATTGTAAGATTAAGGATTGTCGTTCGGAGTAAATTTGTTTGCAAAGGGAAGGGTTCCTCATCTACTACTCAAAAGCAACCAAGCTTCACTTTTGTGTAGCCACAATCCCAACCTCAGTTGCAATAGCAACTGCCAGTATAATCACAATTGCAACCTATTTCAAACATCATATCTCATGGAAAGGATATAGTAGGTGTTGGTGCCTCCCACCCACCATGGGTGTGCACCCCTCAACATGCCTTTATTTTGACAGCTCTGTGGACTTCTTTACATTGTTCTCGCAACCTTTCTAAGTGTGTGGCGAATCGTGATGAGGCTCTAGGAAAGCACATAGTGAGTATGATGGTTTCCTCCCCTAGCTTCTAACCAATATTGGATTTATTGGAAAATAGCTTCTCCTCTCTTCAGGACAAGGATGACATGCAAGAAGTTAAATCATGAATTTCAAGTCACGGAATGTCTAAAGTCTCACTGGCCTCGCCATGAAGTATTACATATAGGATACTCTATAGAAATATTCTGGTAAATATTTTTTTGTCTTTAGGAGATCAAAATTGAGAGTTTCGTGCTTGTTTCATGTCATGTTATTTGGCCACTTGGCTTGGCTTTTGCCTTAGAACACAAAATTGGTTGACGAGGTATTGTCACCCATATTTTGCCCTGATGACAATTTGTTATTGTGGCCATGGGTTGGATCCCACTTAGTGGCTAGTATGGTTCCTCGTCTCAATTAACAATCATTCCTTTGGGATCATTAATGTTTATGCTCCCAATGATGTTGCGGAAAGTTCTCATCTTTGGTGGTGGATTGTTGATTTGTTACTACGGACTACCTAGGTTTTATATAGCATTTTTGACATGGTTGAGGTGGTCTCAAATAAAGAAGGGTTACTACCCTTACACTAGAGAGATAGAGATAGAGAGAGAGAAGTGTGGTTTTACATGCATAATAAATTGGGTCTTTTGACCCTAATACCAACCATTGTCGTCCTTGGGGTGTCTGGCATGCTTGGAGTAATTATTGAACCTTTATTGAAAAAATTCATAAATGGATTGATCATGCCATGATTATGGCTCAATCTTTTTCCTCTTTTGGGAACTGCCAAAAGCTATTGGTTTTACCTCTCCCCGAGGTGACCCTATCAAACCATTATCTCACCAAGTTCAACATTGAATGGCAAGTAGGTTGTGTATGACCATCCAAGACTTAGTTTTGTTGAATCATCCACCCATTGTGGCTCATATTCAAAGGGTGTGAAACCCTTAAAGTCATCTCACTCATCTATTTGGTTGGATAACATGGTTGAATGATGTTATCCAACACACAACTCACTTTCACTACATTTATGGAAGGTAGCTTGTCATGTACCATCGTCACTCCTATGAGGCCAACACTCGAGACCTGCATCATACTACAAAAACTCTTGCTACTAATCTTGTTTTTCTTTACTTGTAGGTTAGGGTTGCACAACTCCACCACCAAAAGCAAATTGTTGACAATTATATTGCATGTAGTGCCTAGATCAAGGTTAGGCTTCATTGTCTTAAAGTGAGAAATCATGCCTCAAAAAGAGTTTTTCTTGGCTCTTCGATCATGTCACTCCTCTTCAAGCATTAGGCGCATCAAGAAAGGTCAAATAGTGCTCTCTGAGCTACTCGATATTCTTTAGTCTTTTGTCTGACATTATGAGAAGGTGTTAATTGTGCAAGGAAATTCTCTTGAGCGAGATAAGGCTCTAAGGGAATGTTTATCATTTGTTCCCTCTTGGATCCCTGAGTCTCAAAAGGTCTTTTGTGACTAAATTATCACCCTTGAGGACCTCAAGGAAGCCATTTTTTCTATGGTTGATGACAAGGCCCATGTTTGTGATGACTTTCCTAGTAAAATTTATAAAGCCTTGTGGCCTTGTATTAGATCTTACCTACATAAGGTCTATCTCGAAGCTCTGTATTCTCAATCTCTTGGTTAGCTTATCAACAAAGGAAAATATCAAGTTCATAGCTAAAGCAGGTTACCCCGGGGATATTTGTAGCCAATGCCCCTTTACCTTGCCTAATGTCTCCTATAAGATCATTTCCAAAGCTCTAGCTCTGCAGATTTGTCACTTGCTTCTGCAAATTTTCTATCCTAAACAAACCGGCTTCATTAAATCCATATTTATTTTGGATAAAACCATTGTTGTGTGGGAGGTATGGAATGGGTATGTTGCTTTAAGCAGAATGCCATTTTAATCAAATTTTTAACTCTTCCAAATCTTATGACCGAATTGAATGGCCTTTCATCCTTTCAATGCTCAAGGATCTAGGGTTTGTTCCTTGTTTCATCCCGTCTATGCAAATGCTTTTGGTAGACACTTTAGCCTGTATCACTATAAATGGTCGTGAATCTTTGATTTTTGGATTGTTTCAATCCATTCTCTAGGGTTGCTCGTTGGGATCTAACTAGTCTCTATTATGGATGATTATTCGATGTAGATAACTTAATACACACTAATCCCCTATTAAGTAACTCTTCACTCTAATAGAGTTTCATTTAATTATCAACCGGGGATGTATCTTTTTGTATGACACCTACACTATATGTGTGAGAAATTCAATCTAGCATCTATCGAAAGAATGGAACTGAAATTAAGGATAGGTGCATTGAAAGTAATATAAAACTAATTCCATTCACAAAGATTTGGCTATGGATAAGTCAGTGTGGTTACATGTGAACAAAACAACTTGTACTTAAATCTAACTAAGAATAACTAATTAATAGAAATTCAATACAAGTATCTTAATAGAAATTAACATTCACTATGTTAATCGTGCAATTAACTAACATTCACCAAATTAACCATGCATTGCATTATAGATACAACTAATAAAAAAAGAATTATACTAAGTTAGCTATTATATAAAGATGAATGAAATAACAACTAACTACTCTAATTCTAATAGAGAGTTATGTCACCTTAAGTGGCCCTTCCTTAAGGAGCTGTAACCTCGGATTAATTCAATGTCTTGCTTAATTGAAAGTCACCATCCACTTTTATTCATTATAACTAAAATTACAAAATGTTATAAAATTATAACATCGATTGTAATCTAACACAAAATCTACTAATATATTCTCTAACCATCACTCATAAGAACATCCTATATTTATAAGGAAATCCTTGGAGCACTAGTAACATCAATTTTTTAAGATTTATTCATATATGTCATCTTTCGAGAAGAAAGTGACTTATTCCAAAATAGAAAAATATTCAAATAGAACTATAATTATGGAGTGTTGAATGGAATTCAACATCCCATTATGGAACATGTGGTCGCGTAGGAACACAACTATCTTTTGGTTGGACAATCACTGCTAGTCATAAAGTCTCTACTTGAACCATGTGTGGAAGTACTAAAATTGAGAACATTGTGTTGCATGAAGGTTCATTCATTGTAGGATTTGATTGCATCCTCCATTGTGACAGCAACATCCGCCCATATCTAAAGCTCACCTTTCATGTCCTGAGGTTGCAAGTTAGCTAAGAACTATGGATGATACAAAAATATACCAAATCATCTCAAAACATCAAACACATTACAATTGATTAGTACTTCACACAAAATTATGACTATAATATATACCAATATATTATGCATATAAGTACTATAGTGGATCCATTGTAGGGTGCTTAAGTATCACAGTCTTTAGGAAAGTCTAACAAAATACCATAAAACTAACCCAAAAATCCTCAAAAAAACACTAATTATTGGACTCATCACACTCCCCAACTTAAGCTTTTGCTTGTCCTCGAGCATGCCTACTATTGAAATATAGAACATCGAGTCTACAATCCACAACCTAGGTAACACCTATGCCCTCTTTCACATAAAAACCATTACTTCCCTTGATTTTCTCTCATCTTTCATGCTCCTTAGAAAATTCCACCAGTTGTCCACCTAGCTAGTATGGAACTAGATAGAGGGGGAGTAGGGGTTGAAATTTCAATGGAAGCTAGCTACTATGAGTGTCCAGTGTTGCACATGTGTATCTAGCTACTCGTAACTCCAATGCTATGCAATTATAGATTGATTGTGTCTTCATTTTCTTCAGTGCTTGGGTTATTTGGGACCATCTTTCTTGATAGTCATCTTTGATTTCATTTCCCTCCATAGTAAGCAATTCCTTAATCTAACATATCCACCCATTCATCAATGATCTACTCAGGTTTTTCATCCTCTTCTCTAATGTACAATATCTCAATGATCTACTCAGATCTCTCTCTCTCTCTCTCTAAGTTTGTGCCAAGTCACCTCTTTCTTTTTCATTCTTTAGATAAGAGATTATTTCTCTTACCTATAAATCTCCTAAATAAAAGAGTATATTCCAACTAGAATTATATGGAACATCCAGATTGTGCAAGTAGAATTCACAAAGTTGGTCTTGCATCTCTTGCGACACTTTAGAAAAACAAATAAGAAAGGATCTTGGGGTAACCAATAAAATGACAATATCACTTAACAATTTACTAATTGGAAAACACAATAAATCTCCCTACAAGTAGAGTGAGTAAACTCTTGCTAGTGATTTGCAACTATGTATCTATTTGGCTACGTCAGCCATGTGTTCTAGGGTGACCTTCAACTCTCTCTTTTTATCCCTGCTTCAATTTCCTTTTGTTGTGTATTATGAACAACCTGCAACTTCTATTTTTTCTTAGCCCATTTTTCTTTGTACCACACAAACTTCAAGTATTGTTGTCAATGTGGCATTCCAAGAGCTACTATTATAAGCACATGTGTTGGTTTAATTATTTTCTCTACTTCTGTTGTGACCTCTTTTCTAATCCCCTTCTTCTTGGGTTGTTTTTTAACTTGTGTCTTTAATTTCTTCACTTTCTCTACAAGTTCCTACTCTTTATTCTATGATAGTTCCAATTGCTCTTCTATAATTATATTTTTTTGCAATGCTACTTGTAGCTCATTATCATTACTAACATCTATGATTATATATTCAGGAGCCTTGCCTGGCATTGAATCTAGTGTGACTGGAAAGACAAAAGGTGTAAGGGAATCCACTATTTGAACATTTTTCATAATTGGAGGCTCAACCTCGTGTTCTTCTACATTCTTTATATCATGTTCCAAATCAAAATCAATATTTATGCAGTCAATCCTCTTTATGTGGTTCTTCAAAATTTTCTTGCTACTTCTTCCTATAAATGCCCTTCCTACACAGAGGTTTAATCATCTAGAGATTCTCTATTATTCTTGAACCATTGTTCTTATTGAGAATCAATAGCCTCATTTGTGAAAACATGACCCAAATACTTTGATGTTTCACCCTTCTTACTAAAGCATCATGAATGCCTCTAAGGAGTCCTTGTCTTTTTGGTAGACTTTTTCTTTGTTCTTTTTTTTGGTTCTGCTCTAGCTGGGGGGTTTTCAAGTATGTCTTCTAAATAACCATTTACCCCAATCTCATTTTCCCTTAGGATATTTTCATCTTGCATGGGTTCCACATTTTCCTTTTCTTCAACCCTGATCTCGTCCTCTTCAGCCCTTGTCTCTTTTTGCATAGTTTTAGAAGCTTTTTCCCTAAAGAGTTTTTCTTTAGAGGGTGTGTGCCCTTTTTGTTTTTTAGTTTCCTTCCCAAAGGAAGAGGGAACAAAGTCTTTCCATTTTATGAAAAGAGACTTAAGTGAAGATTTATCTTTCTTTGATGAAGATTCATACCCTTTTCTCCTGAGGTTGTATGTGTCTATGTAGTGACTGTTAGTGCTTTTTGCTTGAGGATTTTAATTTTCCCTATTAAATCATCCTATAAGTCTCTATATTCATGAAAAATTTCCTATATAGTAGGAGATGCCAGAGGATTTAAACCTTCATTTTTTAATTTCTCATCATTTCATTCATTTCCTTCAGCCATTACTTGCTCGTAAGGGACATTCCTGAGGAGTATGTTAGGTAAATTATCTCATTCTTGAAATTCAGCCTAGGAAACATTAGGATATTGAGTGACAAGAATATGCTTTACCAATAACACAAGCAAACAATCATGGATTAGAGAGTACTAAGTTACCTTTCTTCTATATTTTGATCCCATTGCAGTTGACATACTATGAATATAATTAGGCACATTGACTAACCGATTGTGTCGCAAATGACTCATTAACTTGAAATTGGCAGTGCATAACAAAGAATGGTGACCATCAGACATTATGCACTTGATGATATGAGTCACAATTTCCCTCCAAAGTGATGGAAGAGATAATGATTGTGTTCCCTAACTTGTGGATTCAAATTCTTCACCCAACCATGCAAATTCCCTTCTGGCAAACTCTGCATCTGATGATGATGGGTATTCCTCCCCTATTTTAGGAATCCTTGAAACTTCTAAAACTATAGTATCATACACGTCTACTTTGAGTCCCTTGATGATTTTTGTGTTATTAAAAAATGTCTCTACAAATTGTTTCATGATTTAATGGTTGAATTAATTCAATTGAATAAATAATTAATCCATCGGGCTCTTTCAAAGAAAGGTATGTTAGAATATTTAATCTTTCCTTGGTTGTATTTATTTAATTTACGAAAAACCAATGTATCCTACACGTATTTTTCCTCTAGTACAAGTACGATGGCATGTAATTTCTTTGTAATTCCTTTATTAAGGAAAATAGTTTATCCTCCTTAAGAGGATGTTGTCACTTTGCACACACCTATTATGAATGGTGGTAGTCATAGATTTTTGAGTTACTTTGTAACTCCTCTCCTCGTCTCTATTTAAGAGATGCTTCTCTCTCTTATTTCAACATTATGATGTTACTATAAATGACTCTCTCTCTCTCTCTCTCTCTCTCTCTCTCTCTCTCTCTCTCTCTCTCTCTCTCTCTCTCTCTCTCTCTGCCTCATTCATAATTCACAAGGGGTTTTTCTTTGCTTTTCCCCTTCCAAAACTTCTTGTTTCCTTGCATTGACTATTTTTGTGATTGATCAGGGTTTATGCATTTCTCATGGTAACAATCTTCTCTTCAATTAAATCTCTTGAATTCTTGTTCCTTTCTTTTCTCTTGATTTTGTCCTTTTATGGTAGACTATTTGCATCCTTGAGAACCAAAGTATGATCAGTGGGTTCTGTGTGAATTGAGTTGCCACCCATGACTATCTTCCCCTTTTCACTACTTCTGAACAATTCCCTTTTGCTTACTCGCAATTACTCAAATGAAATCCTCAACACTCTATTTATACTTGTTTCACACCACACTTCTTCTAAAAGACATACCTCCTTATTGTAGTTGTACTTGTTATTTTTTGACTCAATGCAAAAGACTCAATGTGGTACAACTAATTTAATTCTTCTAATTCACACAAAAAATATCACACATAAGGGTGTTAATTATATTTTATACTTAATACTTCAACTCACAAATATGAATGTACAAAATATTAAATCAAATCTTATGGCATAATGTGGTATGGTTACATGTCAATTACCTCATTCAAATTTCAACCCAAAATCTCACAACTTGCCTAGTCACGCAAACAATTATTAGGTACCTTATAGGAGTGGCATGACACATCCCCCCACCCCAAATTAAACTTTCATTTGCCCGCAAATGATGACTAGAGAGGGAGGTACACAAAATATGCAAGTTGAAATGACTAAATAATAAATGATTATATATATATATATATATATATATTATTTAGTCATTTCAACTTATATATATATATATATATATATATATATTCAAGTGATTGCATTAGCAATAATAATTAAATGAAATTAAAAGCACCTAACCTATAGATGTGTCAAGAAGATGAAATGAAAAAGACATTGATGTGATTAGATGATAATTGGAAAGATGAAAATGACTGTGTGATTTTTTTTTTAAATGGCAGGAACTGAATGGTTGCATGCAAGTGCACTTTGCTCAAAACTCTGAAGTCAGGTCCTATGAGCGACATATGATAGGTTTAATTGTTGTATTGTTTTGTGCCCATATATTATTATTGAAAATAACTGAAAAGAATACCATAAAATATGGATGGATAATGTGTAGTCTGTGCATGTGAAGGAGTGAGTTTACTTTATGGTCTTCAACTAATGCTAGTGAACCCAATGTTCATCAACAAGTGGGGGAGATTATATTTCATCTAGTATGGATGGAATTTTTGGAATGGATGAAGGATCAAAATGTGAGGTGGATGGAAGGGTATTGGGTAGATTAGTGGATGTTTCTATGGAAGCATCATTTGTGGGAGGTGAACTGTTTATGCTTAGATCTGATGCTAAAAATTGATTCTACAATTGATGAAGTTACTTCCTATTATGGAGATTTTTATACAACTTAATATTATGGCCATTGACCATTAAGGTAAACTAAATAGGATCAGTTGTAGTAAGCTTGAATGCTGATAGAATTTTTTAATCTTATAAGGCCCTAGCCACCGGATTTGCAACTTGCCTTTGTGTTCTTGGTACCGAGAATTATACGACAGTGCCCAATCCTTCTCATGGAATTCCTTAGTTTTGATATAATTATTGTGTCATTTTATCCTTTGTTGTTGCACAAGTTGTGTACGCTAAACTACTTCATTGTGTACTCATTAACTATTGTAGGTGTTCCTATCGGGCTTGAGTAAGATCCATTTCTAACTCAAGTGTTGTATGCAAAGTATTGTATTCAAATTCAATGTGAAGGATAACATTTTTACCGTAAACCAAATCATATGGGGTAAAGCCTATTGTTGTTTTCCATGTTTTTTTGTATGTCCATGTCGCTTCAAGTAAATGAGCAACCCAATATTGTTTATGAATCAACAATACCTTGGTGAGAATGTTCTCCAGCTCTCAGTTTGTGACTTCCAATTAGCCATTGGATTGTGGGTGATAGGGCATAGATTTTTTATGCCTTTATTGATACTCTTTGTGTTGAACAGGCTGAATAATTGAGAGGGGGGGCGAATCAATTATTCCCACACAACTTATAAAACTTTTCTTCTATCAATCAACTCATAAACAATAATATTATCAACTTTAGATTTGTTGGTTAAGCATATTAATCATCCACATAAAATGTAAGTATCAAGAAGACAAAAACACCGACATAGAGAACACCAGGATTTTACGTGCAAACCCAAGATAGGAAAAACCATGGAGAACATAATTCTCATGAAATGTAAAACACCTATTAAGGTGACATCGATATGGTGATTTTTACAACGGCTCACTACTGGTATTGCTTGCTAAAGGTACAATAAGGTTCATTGCCAGAATATTAAGGCTCACTTCCAATACACGGGCTCACTATCGATACACAAGCTCACTGTCAATACACAAAGGCTTATTGTTAGAAGATATGAGAAGAGATAGAATCCACTACTAAGATCAACTGAATTCTTTGTACGAACATGGATCTCCTTCACATAGATTCATATTCACTTTGCATACAACTAGCATCAACTACTTAGTGCCACACCAATTGTATTATTGATCGTACGCAACTTTCCACATCTTGATACAAGAAGTTCTTCTTTATTTATATCGGTATCCGATCTTACATATGTTATCTCCACACCAAACATATGACAACCCCAAGATTACAATTACATTTAATTCATAGCATCAGTCCGAAATATAGGACATACATAAGACTAATTACATGCTACTCTACTACCCACATATGGGTCAGGCTTAAGGTATTACAAATTATTTTACCGAAGCCATATGAATGCCACAACAAAGACCAAAATATTAATACATAAGATAACAAAAAATATGTCCATAGTACATTATGGCCAAAACACCAAAACCATCTCATGAACTTGCACAATTGTCTAGATACTTGTAGAAAATATATAGCCAATGCAAGCACCAGAAGCTAATAGACTAGTCCATGTAAAACAGAGTATCGAAAGCATGTCAGTGCACTAGAACAAATAGATCATGAGTAGTATAGTGTACACTACCAACAAATACCAGGAACACCAAAATGTTCATGCTCAACCTGTGTTGAGTATAACCAAAACTCTTGTTGCATAACCGATAATCAACAAGTACATAACCAAAACTTCCAACAACCAACCAATACTACTAGAGTGTTAGTATTGAGGTTTTGACACCAATGAAAACCAATATCAACACTTCCTTACACATCTTAACAATATCCCCTTTGGAATTGATGGCAAAACTTTGAAAGCAAAAAGGTTCAAAAATACTCCCCCTGAGTAGATGTTATCTTTTGTTTTCTTCTCATAAAAAATCCTCCCCCTTTTCCCATAATGGAAAAGGCACAAAAAGAAGTAAGTGAAACCTATATACAGTAAAACAAGAGTTTTAACGATAAATACCTTTTTATATCTCTCTTTCAAAACTAGAAATTCTTTCTTCCATTCCACAATCACTGCCTCCATTTGGGCACACAAGTTATCACATTCCACTAGTTTGTCAAATGATCCTGACCAATCTAAAATAACTCTCAACATTAATTATGATGCTGACAACATGCAACATCATGACTTCCACCATGTCCTTCACAAGCCAGAAGGTCTTGACCAAGTCTTCCCTCTTCCTTTGATGAGACAACAACTTAGCCTATAGCTCTCCTATTATCATTCTATACTTGCCTTCATTATCACTGAATATATCATAGGTTTTTCCAAGTTTATTGAGCTTAGTCTCAATTTTCTCACATTATCCTTTGAAATTGTCAACTGCAATAGGCCATCGAAGATTGTATTGGTAGGCCTTTGTGATTTTTTCTAGGGAGGTTATGATCTTACCAATAAGCAGAGACACTTTCTACTTAGCACTACTGCACTTCTTTGCAATTTTCCTTTCTACAGTCCAGTAATCAACACTGAACTATAACATTTTTTTCTCAATTCTGCAACCAACTCACCAGGTAGCAAGCCAAATATATTGGACACATCAATCCTTTTGTTAATCAAATGATCGATAAGTCTTTTTAACACAAGGGTTTTGTCAAGTGAAGAACATTAAGTCCACAAACCACCAACTCTGTCAAACTCTTTGTTATCCAACATTGACTTGAAAAAATCAGGATCAACAACATCTCATCCTATCTATGAACCTTCTTATTCAAATACCAAGTTCTCTGACTCCTCTTCTCCTTTTGTTTCTTTCATTATCTCAACAATAATTTCTTCTTTGTCAACATCTTCCTCTTCACTCTCAGATACCGAAACTTTAATAGCTTCCTTTCCTTTCACACTTGTCTTCATCCTCTTAGGTTCATAAGGTGAACCAATAACGACTACTTCCAATTTATTTTGTTCTGAAGAGGAACATTTTCATACTATCTTACCGATACAACACCAGTAACCACCAGATCTGAACTTAGTCTCTCTTGAAGGGATAAGAAGTATGCCTTGTAGGCATTAGTTTAATTTTCCATCCCTTACAGGTACGTGTAAATCTGTCTACCGATTGGAATGTCAATTTTCCATACAATATTCTCCTTGCCAGGTAAAGAGTTCATGAAGTAAAACACTAGGAACATAACCAACAACCCAAAACTAAAACCATAGCTACCCTCCACTAACATTTTTAGATTCAACAACAAATTATCCAATAAAATTTTACCCAAACCCATTTTGGCATCCTCATGCAACATCTTACATGTCATATATATAGCTACAACTGAATTAGAATCATCATGATTATGGAATTGGATTTTGTAATAAATGTTGTGTGCAACATACGTCACAATAGGATCTTCAATGGTGATTTGTAAATGCACGTTGATCCATTATGATCACCGTCAGGGCCTCCACCTCATCATTTCTTCACAAGTATTTCTCTAATGCTACATAGACTACTGATTACTTTAATTACTTCCTTCGTTACGATGCATGGTCTGTCTAGTATCAATTTTTTGCCCTGAAACCGCTTCAACATGAACAAGATAAATTCCTTGTCGTCACACCATGGGAATCTCCCCAAATGTCAAGCCCTATCTCCCTCACTTTTTTCATTCCATTCTATAGAAATTTGAACTCTAATTATTTTATTCGCTCCTGATTAAATTCCTCTAGTTTAATCCCTTTCTTCATCTTTCTTTTCATATTGACACGAGGAGTTGATTTTGGTGTCATGATTCTTCATAATTTTTTCTTTCTCGAGTGCTCTATAATTTTCCAAATGAATTCCTTCATGTTATAGTACCAAGTGACTCAAAAAATTCACCTTTTAAAGACCCACAAATGTTTGTGATTGTGAATCCTGCTTGAATTGATTATTGTTGACGCAACAAATGCACTTCACTTGTCAATCATTCACAACCATCTTGTCATCACTAATTCTTTACCCTTTTTCTCAATAATAATGTAGTTGCAACCAATAAAACTTTGGAATAGGGGATGTGTAAGAATTAAGTTGTTTAGGACTCCCCCTAAGCCACAACTCTTGACTCGGTTATTAGTAGGACTAGTACCGGGATATGGTACCACCAAACTATCTGCACCGTTAGATTTATTTCTCCATTCCATGTTCTGCTTTTGAGATCTAGTAGATTATGCAATATGATTATCACATCCAGTACTTGTCGGTACACTATCAGACTTGCATGATTTAGCATAGTGACCTTTTTTACCACACTTGAAACAAATCAAATTTATTTTTCCAAATATTATTGATTTAGCTCTGTATTAGTTAGCCTTGTGACCAAAATTATGATACACATAACAATTTCCTTCAAAGATATTAAGCATTTCATTCTTCTATTCTTGATCTAATCCTTTATTCTTACATTGACCTTATTTATGACAAATTTTACGACAGTTGAAGCATTGAATCTTTTGCACCTTTCTCATTCTACAATCTACTACCTTATGAATTTTTTTTGCAAATATAACAACAACTGTTGAAAGATAAATACCTTTGGGCATTCAGTTATCTTTTTGGTAGCCTTCTTGCATGTGCATTTTTATTTGTGATATATTTTTTACCTCAACATTTGCATCTTCCTTAACCGACACTTGTTTTCCATTGTCATATTCTGATTTGATAATTCACCGATGAACTATACTCTTTCCTTGTGTTTATGATCTTTCTGCATGTATATTAATTGATCCAAGATAGTGTTGCTTTCACATGCCTTAGTATCTGCCTTTAGTTTCTTCAATTCTAGCTCTAATTTATCATTTAGCTCTGAACTCTTTCTGATCATTTCCTTGAAATTTTCTTATGTCACCTTTCATTCTTCCAATTTTGTTTCTAGTTCTAATATTGTGATCTAAGCAATCTTCATCTTGTACCTTGATCCATCTTTGATGAGATCTTCTTTTCAAGTCTTTCCATCATCTATCTCTATGTTTGATTTTGGAAATAGATATGCACTAATGTCTCCTATTTTTCTTAGATCTGTCAGTTCTTGTTCCAGATCAACAATTTTGTCTTTTGATTCTTTCAACTCTCGACTAGCTTTTGTATGCCTTGCTTTAAACTTCTTAATCTGATCTCTTAACTTTTCAATGCAAACTATTTTTATTTTATTTTATTACCAAGGTGCCTATTTTCCAGGTTTTCACCAAGATAACAATTTTTTTCAGGATCCATATGTGAATGTTTTTGTGCTTTCTTCATGCTCAATTTTCCGCTATTTCTGTACCTTTTTTGCTTTATCATGTTTTTGAATTTTTCTCAAGATATTTTCTACTATACAAAAATGTTAGAGTAAAAAGTTATTTTCACTTATTAATTAAATCATTATTGATTTAATTATTAAGTCACATTTTCACTTATTAATTAAATCATTATTGTTTTAATTATTAAGTCACCTTTTTATCTCTAGCTCACTTAAGCTAAACTTTAGGCATGCAATAATTAATTCTTTATTAATTATTCGTGCAACCTAGGTTTCTCCACCCTTCTTAGGGTTTTGATCTCCTTTATTAGGATCAATCACTTTGTAATTATCAATTCTTTTGTAATTCCATTCCATTTTTATTGAATCAATTGAGGATGTTTCCTCTTCCACAGACATCTTGTTTCTGGCCTCCATAGCTTTTGCTTCTCTCTTTTTGTGACAGGTGTTTGCATGCAGGTGATTCTTGGGAGCTGTAGGGTTGATATTTTTTCATCAACTCCAATAAAAAAATTGATGCTCTCTCATCTAATATGCTCATTTAATACTCTTTCATTCTATACAGTTTCATCTTATTCAAGTATAAAATCTCTTTAAATGGATGTTATTGATAGGTTCTTGCAATTCTTCTCCATCACAGTCGACCAATTTGTATGTCCCTATTCCAAAGGAAGAGGTGATAATGAAAGGTCCTAGCCCAGTTCCTTCCCACTTTCCCTTATTTTCTCTTTCTTCTTGATTCTTAAGGTTCTCTCTTAACACTAAATCACCTATTTGAAAGGTTTGGGGTTTTATCTTCTTGTTGTAGCTCCTAGACATTTTGTTTTGGTATACTTTCAAATGTTCATATGCTTGTGTTTGGTATTCTTCCAGTAAATCAAGTTGTTGAAGTCTAGCAATGATGTAATCATCATTTATCACTAACGCATGCAAGGAGACTCTTAAGGATAGAATCTCAAATTCTAAAGGTAACACAACTTCTGCTCCATAAACCAATGAAAAAGGAGTTGCACCCGTAGGTGTTCTTATGCTTGTTATGTATGCCCATAATCCTAGATTGAATTTTATGTGCCAATCCCTTCATGTTTTATCAACTTTTCTCTTTAAAATATTAAGGATATTTTTGTTTGTTTCTTATGCTTGACCATTCCCCCAAGGATAGTAAATTGAAGAAGAGTGATGGGTGATATGAAATTTGGCACATAGTTCATCAATATCTTTGTTTTTGAACTGGCCTGCATTGTCAATAATTATAGCCTGAGGAATACCATATCTACAAATTATATGATTTAGGATGAACATTGAAATTTTTTTTCCGGTTGCTTTTGTTAAAGGCACAACTTCTACCCACTTATTAAAATATTATGCTGCAGCTATGATGTATTTATTATCATTAGATGATGGTAGATAAATCATCCTAATTAAATCAAACCCCCATTGATAGAAGGGTCAAGGTGTGGTCATTGGGAGTAGCTCCTATGCTGGTACATGAATCATATTTCCATGATATTGGCATTTTTGACATACCTTTACATACTGACAAGCATCTTTCTCTAGAGTTGGCCAATAATACCCCATTTGAAGGATCTTCTTAGATAAGTTTAAACCGCTTGAATAAGACCCACAGATTCCCTCATGAACATCTTATAAAGAAATTTTTGATTCCTCATTCTCTAGAAACCTAAGAAGCATTCCATCAAGACCCTTATGATACAATGTGTCAAAAATTATGGTAAAATAGGAAGCTTTGCATATAAAATTTCTTCGTTGGTTTAGGGATTGGTCCAAAGGTAAAGTTTGTTCTTTTAAATAGGCATAAATTGGTCCATACCATGGGGAGTCATCTCCAACTAGTAAGCATATGATTTGGGTATTAGGAAGGTCAAATGTGGCTTTTACCAACTCTTCCACCAAGAATTCATATCTTGAATTTTGCTCTGGTATTTGTAAAAGAGAAGCCAAGGTCACCATGGCATCTGCTGCTCTGTTCTTTTCTATTGGTATTTATTGAAAAATTATTAAAACAAAATAATCCTTCCATTCATCTATCCTTCTTTTATAAGGCATCAACTTATCATCCTTTATTTGGTATTCACCATTGATTTGATTTATATGAAGATGAGAGTCACCATAGACTTGAAGTTCTGTTACTTTCCATTCTATAGTCATTTTAATACCTATAACAAAAGCTCCATACTTTGTAATGTTATTTGTATAAGGAAAAATAATTTTGTATGGCTTTGGAATAGTATATCCTTGTGGTGTAATCAATAGAATTACTGCCCCTAAACCATGTTGTGTGTAGGATCCATCAAAGTAAAGTGTCAATGCTTTAGCATTAACATTTACTATGTCTACATCTAGGAATTCTATTTAGATAGGTTGATCATCAAATAGAGGAGCTTCAACTAATTGATCAGCTATGACTTGTCCTTTTATTTCTTTTCTATCCATATATTCGATGTCAAATTCACTCAACACCATGACTCATTTTGCTAATCTCGGGCTGTTAAATTTGTCTTGCTCAATAAGTATTTTAAAGCATCAATATTATCTATGAGCTTAACCTTATGTTCCAACATGTAACGACGTAATTTTTGTGAAGCAAAAAATATTGCAAGGCATGCCCTTTCAATAAAACTGTAATTGAGTTCATATTTAACCAAAGTCCTGCTAAGATAATAGATTGCCTTTTCTTTTCTACTTTCATCTTCTTGGGCCAATAACACACCTAAGGAATGCTATATCACTGAAATTTACAAGAGTAATTCCTTTTATTTAATGGTTGACATAAATATTGGTGGATTTATCAGGTATTTCTTTAAGAGTGCAAAGGCTTCATCACATTGAGAGTCCCATTTGAAAATTGTATCTTTATGGAGTCTAGTGACTGAATGAAATTTTTTGGCTAATTGAGAAAAGAATCTTCTTATAGATTTTAGTTGTCCTTGAAGTGATCTTATTTGACTTATGTTCCTTGGTGCTTCAATTTCCATTATTGCTTGTACTTTCTCAGGGTCTACTTCTATTCCTTTATCAAATACTATATAGCCCAATAATTTCCTGATTGTACACAAAATACACACTTTTTAGGATTCAACCTCACTTTGAATTGTTCTAACCTTAAAAAAAAATTCAAAATCAATAAGTGTTATTTCCATGTATAATATTTTGCCAAGATTTCATCAACATAGTCTTCTAAGAACTTGTGTATCGTATCATGAAAAATGGTAGTCATGGCCCATTGATAAGTCGCTCTAACATTTTTGAGACCAAAAGGCATCGCATTCCAACAAAAAGTACCCCAAGGACATGTAAAAGTTGTTTTATCCTGATCCTTAGGAGCTACCCTTATTTGATTGTACCTATTGAATCCATCCATGAGGGATAACATAGAATGTCCTGTTGTCAAATACACTATAGTATCAATACTTGGTAATGGAAAGTCATCTTTATGGCATGCTAGGTTAACATCTATGAAGTCTATGCATATCCTGATTGATTTGTCATGCTTTAAAACTTGCACAATATTGAAATCCATTCAGCATAGGGAATAACTCTAATGAAACCAACACTTAACAATTTCTCCAATTCAACTTTCACTAACAAGGAAATGTGAGGATGCATCTTCCTTAATCTTTGTTTGATTTGCTTAGCTCCTAGATTTATTTTTAAATTATGCATGATAAAATTTAGATCTATCCTTGGCATATCGACATAGGACCATGTAAAATTTACTTGTCTTTCCTCTGAAGTCAATGATGCTGCAAGGTTTATGATTTTGGGCTCTGATTCTGTGCTAATGTTTACCTTTGTTGTGGGCTCAATCAATATACAAGACCTATCTTCATAATCCTCTGGCAAAATGTCCAATCTCTCTTCCTTAGGTGCCACAATTGGGTTTTCACCTTTGAAGATGTCTTTTATTTTTAATTTATTTGGGTATAACATTGCCACATTGTAGTTTTCACCACTAGACCATTTAATTTTTTCTTTTCTTTTGAGACTAAGAGATTGGACACTTTCCTTCTTTGTTATGCTTTGATCAAATTCATTTATGGAAGAGGGTTCAACCGCATTTAGGTACACGACCATTGAATTTCATTTGGGAAGAAAAGTATGTCACTTGGCTCAGTTAAATCCTAATCAATTAATTTGGGATGCATGAGGGACAAGGGTTAATTAAATAGGTTTAAATCCATGGGGTTTAAGGAGATGAATTCATTAGAAGGCTTTTACATTGTATCATTAGGATCTATCACATATGCTTGTTCAAGGTGATCCATAGAACTTGGATCAAAATTCGCCTCACTTGAGTCCTCTTGGGTTTCTTGAGGATAAAAATCTTGTGGTTTAAAACTAACATTATAATTTCCTATCCATGAAGGTACCCATGGTTCACCTTCCGAATGATTTTCACTTGATTCTTATATTGCATTTTATTCTTGATGAATATTAGATCCTTGACCAAAAATTGAATCTTCTTTTGCATAGGTATGAATCACATCTACCTCTTTGTCATGAAAAGAAGCTTCTGATAATGAATCCCATTCATATTCATTGGAATCATCCTCACTTTCTGAATTCAACATGTTAATATGTGCATGAGAATGATTTGAATTTTCTTGATCACTACCTTGTTCTTGATATCCTGTCCCAAATTTTTCATCACTTGATCTCCAAGGAGGTTGTATTGGTTCTAACAATCCCTTATTTATTTTTCCTAAAGGTCCTCTTCCTTTATAACCCATTTTTTGCATAATATGGTAACCCTTTCCATATTGATGTGTCTGAATGCTGGAATTTTGAACCCTTTCTACATTTGATCTTGAAGATTCCTCATCTTTATAGAGCCATTGTAAAACATCATCATCTCCACTAGCTCTCACAAAATGAGCATTGTATTTTTCAGGTGGATGAATACTAGATAGTTTTCCATGTGACTTAGGAGAAATAGGAAAGTCAAATAATGACACCAAATATTCTCCTACCCCCTTTTGTTTGATTTTACACTTCTTTTCAAAGGTTTTCATAAATTTATCCATCTTTTGGTAATGTGTTTCTTTGAATCCTTTTTTTTCTACCTTAGAAATTTTTGAATTTTCCTCCACTTCTTGTGAAACACTTGAGCTAGTAGTATCCTTATCTTGTGAATCCAAAAAACTAACCTTCTCTTTTCCCTTAGTTGAAGTAGGTAAGTTATTCTTTTCTTAGTTTGAATTTATCATCGGATCCAAACTAGGAGTTTTTTCTTGAGTTGTTTCTTTGAAAATACTTGATGAAAACCCATCACTATTATGTGGAATGAATGCCTCATTTGAAGGTTTAACAATATTTCAATATTGAAAGGGAATTAAGTCTCCACTTATAGTGATCTCTTGACCCATGTATGTAAATTTTATTCATTGATGATAGGTCGAAGGTACCGCATTCATTTCATGAATCCATGGCCTCCCTAACAAGATGTGATAGGTTAACTTTATATCAAGAACTTGACAAACAATTTCTTTCTCGATTGGACCAATTCTGATAGGTAAAACAACCATTCCTTTGGATGATCTCTCTTCATCATCATAAGATTTTATGGTAATATTTCTTTTCGAAACAACAACATCTTTGAAAAATCCTATGGCTTTCACAAGACTCAAAGTACAAATGTTTAAATCAACACCCCCATCAATTAAGACTCTTTTGACATGGTTTTTATGTATCAAAACCTCTATATGAAATGGAAGATTTTGAGGATGGTTTAACAACATATCATCTTGTTTGAAAAAGGATAAACAATGAGAGGCAATGAGGTGTCCAACCATGTTTTGAAATCTATCAATATCTTATTCATTAGGGACCGTAATATCGTCAAGAGCTTTTTCCAATATTTCCTTGTGATTGGGTGAAAGTTTCAACAACTCTAAAATCAAGATTTGTCCTGGTGTCTTTTACAGTTTATCCACAAGGTTATATTGTCTTAAAGATGAAGATGATTGATTATTCCCAATGTTTTTAGGGGTAGTACCTTGTAATGTTATATTTGAAGCTTGCCCCCTAGCTACAACATTGGGAGTTTCTTTTGACAGATTGTTTTTAACCACAACAACATTGATTATATTCTCACATCCTAATAAGGTATTAATGACATTGTCATAGGTATGAGAAAAATTAACCTTATCATTATTTATTTTGTTGTTTTAGCTAAAATTTGAAGATTCTCCCTTTTCATGTTTGAAGAAATGAGTTTTGAAAGTTGTATGATCTTCATTATTTTGAGGCCCATCCACCTTAATCACTCCGTTATCTATTAAGTCTTGAACTACATGCTTCAATATCATACATTCATTTGTTTTCTGCCCTTTATTTCTATGACATTCACAATGATAGGCATCATTCCACCATGAAGGTTTGACTTGTGGCTCATAAGGTCTTGCCTCCAGTAATGTAATGATTTTTTTGGTAATGAGGGTCCTTAAAGCATTTTCAAGAGATTCACCCAAGGGTGTGAATCTCCTCCTTTGTATTGGATTAATGAAGGGCCTTAATTTGTTTGCCTCTTGATTATTTGGAATATTATTGTTGTTGACATGGATCTTGGACGTTTGATTGACATTGTTGGCTTGATTAGATCCACTTGAGAGATTAAATGGAGCGGCTTTCATATTTATTTCCTTCACAACTCCATCATTAACAAGGTTTATGTTGGTGTTTTTCCACAAAAAATTATTGTTGTTATTAGGAGCCATGTTTTTGTGCATTGTTAGGATTATTAGAAAAAAAATCTTATTCTCTTTGCAAAGTTTTATTTCTCCATTTCTCACTAGAACTTCTTCTATTGTAACCCATTTTCAATGATCTTTTCAAAAGTGGGTGTACATTGGAGTTGCAACTGATAATTCATAATTGTATTCAAATCATTCATGAAGATGTCCATTTTTTCTATTTTAGGTATACCTCTAGGGTAACGAGAAAACTCCACTCTCATACTTTGAAAAAAGTTTTAAAAGGCTTCCCCCTCTCTTTGCCTAGTGTTACATAAAGTTAGCATAGTGACCTCATGTTTGATATTATATGAATAATGAGTCACAAACTTGGAGGCTAATTCTTCAAATGTTTTAATTCCCGGGGGTAATTTCAAAAACCAATCCATTTCTTTCCCTCCAAGGCTTCAAGGAAACAACCTCATTAAATAGGTGGTCATAAATAAAATATAGGCTTAGTGCACAAAATTACCTTAAAATGGTATTGTGGTTCGGATGTACCCAAATATTTATCATATTTTAGAAAGACCACATTTTAAGGAAATGGTACCATAATTAAACTCTCATCAAAAGAAAATGAACATATGGCCTCAATTGAAAATGGTTTAGGAGCCATGGATTTCTTCATGCTATCTAATTGTGCTTGAAAAATCTTGAATTGTTTATTCATCACACCTATTAGATTTTCATCTTCCTCATATTTTTTTAAGTGTCAACATGTCATAATCATGGGGAAGTTTTACTCCTGCTTGAGGTAAGTTGAAGAAATATCTCTCATTATCTCTTTCTAAAAGTTTTTCCTTGACCTTTATGAAGAGTGGATTTTGGGCAGCCTCATCCACTCTTTCTTCAATTTCTTCTTCATCTTGATGATCTCGATTGCCCCCATTATCCCCATGATTCCCTCCATTGTTATCACAATTATTTCTCTCATTGTGACCATCGTTATTTTCGTTGTTGTTTCCATCACTAGCATCAATATGGGGATGATTATTAGCTTTATGAGCATTGTTAAGATCATCCAACCCCCCTTATAGGTGTCATTTCTTCTTGCTCTATTTTTTCTTTGATTTTGAAAGGTTTATATGAAGAAGAAATTGGTTCCCTAGGATAAGGTACCTCTTGTCTAAGGTAAGTACTGTTGTGTGCTTGAATGTGACCTCTAAATCAGGCACAAACTCAGCATAGTCTTTACTCAATTGTTCAATTTACAAATACAAACATGAATTGTTCATACTGCAAACTCAATTGAAATGACTTGCTGCCTCCTAATTAGTTGTGGATGTCGAATTTACCCTCAGAACGAGAGCCAACAACCTGACCATTGCTAACATGGAGGATTTCTAGAATATGAGAAAAGATGAAATTGTCATTACTCTATGAATGAGATGCAATTAGTCTATGAAAGCAAATTGCTCTTAATCTAAGATAGTGAATTGAAACTAATCTAGAATTGAAATTACAACTACTCTATGGAAGCAAATTACAATTAAGCTAAGAAAGGAAATACTCTTAATCTAGAATTCAAATGATTTTAATCTAGAATGGAAATTGCATTTAAACTAGAAAAGGAATTGCATTTAAACTAGAGAGCTTGAAAGATGGAATTGATATGTTAGACATGTAAATGAATCATAAATGAAAGCACCATATCTTTAATTCCAATTGAAACTAGCCTAATTATGCAATTTTAAACTCAAAAGCATGAAATAATTAAATGCAAATTTCACTATAAGTTTGATGCTCTCCAAAATCATCCTCTAAAATGAAGGAAATGAGGTCCAATTTATAGAAAACCATGGAAAGAGGGTGA
>MU223836.1:2112911-2127987 GCA_018584345.1 Thuja plicata | reverse complement strand
AATTCCTTTTATGTATATTAGCTAAAGGGGGTGGAATTAATTTAATTAAAAGCACTTAGGACTTTAGAATTAAATCAATTAATCATAGGGATTTTTAGCTAATAAACTCTAAGAATTTAGGAATTAAATATAATGTCAGATTTATGCAAACTTGGGTTTTCTGCATTTGAAACTCAGTCAATTAAAGTCAATAAGAAGAAGAATTTGCCTAGTACAATAGGACTTCGAAGACGAGAAAATGCACCAAAATTGATTGGATTATAAGGTGCCAATTTTGGGGTGTTACATTTTGCCCCTCTTTGAATTGATGTGCGAGTAGCGCATTGATTCAAAGAATAGTCTGAAGTGAAGATGAAGATTTCAAAAGTATAGGTTAGGTTGCCAAGACACCGATCAAATTAAGAAGCAGAATCATCTGAGAAAAGACTGGAATCGGGGTTAGATTGCCCCAATGTCCACTGATAACTGATGAAGATCTAGGACTATCTCCAAAATCATGGTTAGATTGCACCAATACGAAGATTAGCCTACCGAGATCCAGGTTAGGTCGCCTAGATAATGGTCTAAAGAGTTTTTGAGAGCCATCTTCAGAACGAAGCATAACTTTCAGGAATTAGGGTTAGATTGCCCCAATACCCAGTAAGATTTCAAGAATCCTCTCCAGAATGAAGCTTGATCCTTGAGGATCCAAGTTAGATTGCTCAGATACCTAGAAAGATAGATGACAAGATGTGAGACATCAAGATGCCCCTAGAGATTCAAGAGCATGGAATATCCAATTTTGATCATAAAGTATGAAAAACTGAATATGCCCCAAGTGATGAGATGCCCCTAGCGATGGGGATTTTTGATTCAGATCAGACTGATTCGAGAATAATGTGAAAAGATTCAATGATGCAATCATCTTTCCCCCTCGGGAGCGAAATCAAAAGATGACACATCATAATGATGAGAGCGAGAAATCACAGATAGAAATAAGATCAAAGATCCAGAGATATCAAAGATAAATCAAGAGAAAGCATAATCAATTTAGAGCGATCAAGAGGTCCTATTGATTAGGTTTGATCATAGTTGACCAGAATTGACTATAGTTGACTTTGATGAAAAGATTGTAGAAACTGAGAAAATGATAGCAAGAGATAATCATGACAAGAAAGCAACGTCAAAAAATTGACTGCATAAGCGTCTGATCACATCGGTCCCAAAATTTTAAAACGCGATTTCGAGCTACTTAAGAGTGTCAGATTTTGATTTCGATCACGAGAATGGATTCAAAACGGTCCATTTAGCCAAGGGAGCAATTTTCGTAGAAAACAGAGCACTTTGAAAAATTAGGTCAAAGGCTATATAAGGCCCAAAGGGGTCATTTTCAAATCATTATCCACCTTTTGACTTTAGCGATGGAGAGGGCTCCAGTTGATATTGAGAGCATTCCCGTACATTCTCACCAATTTGAGTGCTCCCGACGACACAACCGACCACCGGAGTATGATGCACCTGTGAGTAATCATAACTTGATCCTGTATGTTAGAAATTTTTTTATCAATTTTTTAGCGGTTAGCATATTTTAGGGATTTAGAACTTGTCCCGCCCAATCTCGCACAAGGAAACAATTTCCTCACACCGGCCTCAGTCGCCTTTCGCACGAGGAATCTGAATCCTCACGCAGGTTAGGGGCTTCACGCGCGGACCCCTCCCCCGACACTCGTGCGAAGAGTGCACTTGCACCACGCGAGATTTCTAAAATATCGCACGAGAACACATCCCGCTTCATGCGAGCCAGAAAGCTCACGCAGGAAAAGAGTTTTCTCGCATGGGAAGCTGGCCAAAGGTCAAAATTTGTCATTTTCTTGCATCGCAGAGTTAGCCAGTTGCAATATCTTAAAATTGTGTGTAGGATAGGTCCATAGTTGCATTTGTTTTGAAAAATCATCATTGTTGAGGTACTGATCCCATTTTGTCACTTGCTTTGCAGGTCGACTTCCCAGACATCGGTTTCAGATCACATCATCCTATTATGGGTGAGCTGTTACAGAGATTGTTAGATGCTGATGGGGCCCACATTGATGGGCTAGGATTGACTTACCTGCGTGATGCACCCGATATTCGGGTGAATCACAGATTACTTGGTGCCCTGGTTGAGCGTTTCCATTCAGAGACGAACACTTTTCATTTGCCGCAGGGAGAGATGACGGTGACTCCAGAGGATGTATACCAAATTCTGAGAGTGCCTTTCCATGGAGCTCGTGTAGAGTACAACACAACATAGAGATGACATACAGGCTTTGAGAGCCATTTTTTAGGATGATTTGGTGATGGGCTGGGCCATTTCATGGGAGGAGTTGATACGCAGCTACGACAAAGATTATCTTCTGGCAGTTGTACTAGCATTGTTTCTGAGTTGCCATTCAGTTCCTGATTATGGTCAGCACAGATTAGAGTGTGGCTGGGGAGTTATGTTGTAGAAGATGTTGGCCTCTCCTGCAGTTACTTTCAGATGGGGTGAGTGCATGCTCGCTCAGATGTTCCATGAGATGCACAAGATCGTGTATCAGGGTGCCCGTACCATGGCGGCAGGAGTCATCATTTTACAAATTTGGGCCTGGGAGCACCTTCTTGTATGTTGGTCGATATTCCATGATACACGGTAGCCATTAGAGCTGTATATTTACAAATACATAGGTCTTATGACCCAGCCCGTGCTGGGTAAGACTGAGCAGTGGAGAGCGCAAATTGATGACATGGCTGCAGTCATATGGCGACCGTGGATTGCTACTGAGGTATGGGATGATGCTCTTCATGAGCTGTCATACATGTTCTGCTCACATCCTCTGATAGGACATACTATTACCATTATTGAGCGCTTCTTGCTCACGCATGTATTGCGCCAGTTCGGGAGGTCACAAGATGTGTCTTTAGAGTACTGTACTTATGCCTGATTCATCGATGAGACAAAGAAGGGTTGGTAGAGGCAGCTTGACAGGGGACGTAGCATGATAAATTCCCAAGTACCACCATCAAAGTGGGATTATATGGTTGCAGTGACGAATGCAGGTGTGACACCTGCATACAGAGACCACATGTTAGCTCACCCATTTCCTAGGTTTAAAGCTCTGGCCGGTCATATACCTTAGGTGGTACAACCACCACCACAGCAGTAGGCACAATAGGTTCCTCCACCAAGGCAGCAGCCACAGGATCAACGGCCATAGTAGCCACCTCTATAGTAGCAGGAGAGAGTTGTACGGCCTAGGACAATTCAGACTGATATTCCTGTGAGACCCATGGGATTAGATGCAGGTGTTGGGCCCAGTGGCAGTCAGGACAGAGCTACCGAGAAGGTAGATGACACAGTTATGGCTGATGCTGTTCTGACTGATCCACCAATAGGCAGACAGGTAGCACTTTTGCAGGAGGAACTCCGGAGGGTCAGCGAGAGAGATCGACAGTCTCAGAAGGAGCGTGATGACCTCCATACACAGGTGATCATTCAAGATACACAAATATTAGAGCGAGACCGAGAGATTCGGGAGTTGTGAGAGGCACTAGCGAGATCACAGCTAGAGACCAGATATGAGGTTGCCTAGGCTTCTTATTATTATGTTGCATATACTATTGCGGTGCCTGAGGCAGCGGATCAGATTCAGCCCTTCTTAGAGTATGCTGGTGCTCGGGCCGCTCCACCGGGACCACCTCCACTAGGACCTCCTCCTCAGCAGCAGGGCATGCCACCTCCTCCACCTCCACCGGGTGGTTAGATTTTGACAGAAATTGTACCATCATTTTGACATATTGTGCTCGAGTAGCACCAATGTACATTTGGACCGATTGATATATATATGAGCTTGATTTTTTGGCATCATTGTACATGTTTATACATTGCTTTAGATGTGTATGTTTTATGAGATGATTTCCTATATGATTTAGATGTATGGATTATAAATGTATGCAAATGGATGAATATGCAAGTGTTTATGCACATGTTTTATTGATGTTATGAAAATGCTATGATAAATGTTAGATGGATAAATGCTATGGATGATTTGATTTATGCTTATAATGGATGCACATGTTTATGGATGTATAAATGCAAATGAATATATGAAAATGCACTTTTTGGAGATGAATGTAATGCAATGGTACTAATCATCTCATGTAGGATCTTGTAATATACAACATGTACTAACCAAAAGAACGCGATCGAGGATCGAGAACAAGGACCAAACACTCGTGCAGTCAAGAAGAAACCATGATGAAAGATGAGGACCTTTGAAGAATGAGAAGATAATGAAGAGAGCACCAAACTACCATGATGCAAACCTAAAATGCGAATGCAAGCCTACAATGAAAATGCAAGCCTAAGCTAAATGCAATCCTAAGACTTTGGTTTATTGGACTCATCGTATTTATCATCATCGAGTGCTTTTGGATCATCGGAGTCAATACAATCCTTACTGGTGTTGCTGCAACCATAAGAATATGAATATGACTTTCATCGGATAAAATGTAGGAAACAAACATAAGCACCAAGGCACAAAAGCCAGGGTGACCCGAACATTATTTCCAGCTTGATATAGTAAGAATTCACAAGTAAACAAACAAAGCAATAACAGTCAAGGAGATAGTTCCAACCTGCCCTTGGCGTACAAATAAACAAGATCGAGGGATGTGAGGCTTTTTCACCTTAATGCAGAAGCTCTTATCATATACACCCTATTTATTTGACGTTGCCGGATCATTGAAACCACACCAACAAGCAGTAGACAAAGAAAATATCAAATGAAATTCACAAGAACAGACATCATACTAAGAAAGAGTCAATCATATCTCGGCATGTTTCAAGGCTTACGAATGTGTCTATATTTAGGGTGTTGAAAAACACCATTGTGATTGTGATTTCAATGTGTTTGATCACTATCGAGAGATGTTTACGTTGCGAGATATCCGAAGTGTGTTGAAAAACATAGATGTGTCCAAAGAGAGTGTTGAAAAACACCAGTTTGTGCCAGTAGAGAGTTGTCCTTCGACAAGATTACTAACTCAAGTGTAAACTGAAGAGAGATCAAAATGGGGATCCATGTCCCCAAGTGACGAATGGATCGAAGTCGAACAAACAGATAGCGAAATGAAGAGAGAAATCTCAGCAATGTAGCGGCAGTAGGCAGATTCAGTGAGAATCACTGGTGACTATCGCAAGAGATTCTCACGCATAATGATCGATAGCGAGAGCTAGACATCAGGAGGCAGATGCAATGAGAACCACTAGTGACTGATGCAAAAAGATAGTCTCAAGGAGAGATGAAATGCTACGAAGCATCGGCAGGCAGACGTAGTGAGATCCACTGGTGACCGATGCAAGAGGAGAAAGACTCCAAAAGATAAGACAATGCCCCCTAGACTAGGAACATGCCCCTAAGTATGACCAATTTCAATCCATGTGAAGTCAAGCAAAATCTCGAAGATGACAGAAAGCAAAAGCATGAGCACACTAAAGCAGGAAAGCGAACTAAAGCAGGAAAGCAAACTGAAGCAGAAAAAGCAGCGAAGCAAATGTGAGAAGGCCAAGAGATGTTGTGACAAATAAAGCATTGCGAAACAAGAGGCGCCTGTTTACCAGGTTTTCACCATCTTGGTAGAAATTCTATTTTTGCTACCATGACGCCTATTTACTAGGTTTTCATCAATGACACATTTTTTCTCTTTTTCTCTTTTTTTTGTATTTTCATTTTTTCAAATTTTTTTGTTCTTTTTTCTTTTTTTGATTTTTTTGTATTTTTGTATTTTTGTATTTTTGTATTTTTCATTTTTTTGGTATTATCAAGGTGCCTATTTACCAGGTTTTCACCAGGGTAATAGATACATCAAAGCGCCTGTTTGCCAGGTTTTCACTAAGATGATCATTTTTCAGGACATTTTACAATTTTTAGGATTTTCTTAGAATAAAGTATGTACATGAGCATGCAGAAGATATCTCAACTGTAGAATTTTTTCAAGTGAAGAGTGTTGATGGTCTCTTTGAGTTGTTCACCTTCTGTAGTGGAGAGTTGATAAACGCCAGACCCAAATACTGCAGTAATAACATAAGGACCAAGCCAATTTGGCTCAAATTTCCCTTTCTGAGTCCGCTGTTGCTGATTCTTAGGGTTCTCTCTCAGGATGAGATCACCCATTTGGAAGTCTCTTGGTCTAACCTTCTTATTATAGCTCTTAGATATCCTCTTTTGATATGCTCTGAGATGAACGAATGCCACCTTCTGACGTTTGTCTAGTAATTCAAGCTCTTGAAGCTGAGATATTCTAATGTCGTCATCTGTAATGAGGCCCTTTAGAGAGACTTGCAAGGTAGGAATCTCAACCTCAATAGGCAGTACTACATCTGCACCATAGACTAAAGCAAAGGGCATGGCCCCTGTTGGAGTTCTTATACTGGTGCGATAGGCCCATAAAGCCAGATTAATTTAGAGGTGCCAATCTCGTCCAAATTTGTGTACCGTACAGTGCAGGATCTTGAGAATTGTTTTATTGGAAGCTTCGGCCTATCTATTACCCTGAGGATAATAAATAGATGACCAGTATTGAATAATCTTGAACTTAGTGCACAAATTTGTCAGATCTTTATTCTTGAATTGTCCCCCATTGTCAGTGATAATAGAGGAGGGTACACCATATCTTTAGATAATGTAGTTTAGAATAAACATAGCTACAGATTTTCCATCGGCTACACTGAGAGGTACTGCCTCAACCCATTTAGTAAAATAATCCATAGCAATGATGATGTACTTGTGTCCTCTTGAGGAAGAGGGATATATCTGACCCACTAAGTTTAAATCCCACTGTTGAAATGGCCAAAAGGTGATAAAGGGAATGAGCTCCTTGGCTAGAGCATGAATCAAATTACCATGGAGTTGACATTGTTTGCAAGACTTGGCAAACTGTGTAGCTTCCTTCTCCATATCGGGCCAATAATAACCAGCTCTAATAAGCTTACAAGCCAGTGTCAAACCATTTGAGTGAGAACCACAAATGCCTTCATGTACTTCT
Organism: Thuja plicata; assembly: GCA_018584345.1. NCBI lineage: Eukaryota > Viridiplantae > Streptophyta > Pinopsida > Cupressales > Cupressaceae > Thuja > Thuja plicata. Next base: position 2,120,946 of record MU223836.1, on the reverse strand, counting down.
TCTAATGTGTGTTTGGACTCATCAGGTTCTAGACACCTAAGGAGGGTACCGTCTAGAACCCATCTATACAAGTCGTTTTCTACGATGACGTACCGTGAAGCACTATGGATTAGGTGGCATTTTTCATTTCTAGTATATGTGTTAGGAATAATTTGGTCATGGAGATAAGAGTAGATGTGGTGGTAGTGAGACGAATCATGTCCAATTACTGAACAAACCATCTGGGATTCAGGAGAGTCATAAGTAGGGTAGCATAATGTCTCCACTAGGAACTCATGTCTGAAATCATTCTCCGACATTTTTAGCATAGAGGCTAGAGTAGCCATAAAATCAACCACTTTATTATCCGCCCTGGGAATTTGCTGAAAAGTGACATATGCAAAGTATTTCTTAAGGTTGTCAACCATCTTTTTATAGGGTACCAAATTTTCGTCTTTGGTCTGATAGAGATTGTTCACTTGATTGATAACAATTTGTGAGTCTCCAAAGACTTTTAGTTCATCCACTCGCCATTCAATAACGATCTTTAGTCTGTTGATCAAAGCTTCATATTCAGCGGTGTTATTGGTACAAGGAAACATCATTTTGTATGCCTTCGGTAAGGAGTACCGCTGAGGTGTGATAAACAAAATTCCAGCTCCTGACCCCTGTTGGGTGAATGAACCATCAAAGAACATTGTCCATGTCTGATGCGTGAGAAGCATAATGGACTTGTCTGGGAATTCCATCTTTAATGGTTGATGATCTGTAAGAGGTGCTTTAGCCAATTGATCCACAATCTCATGTCCTTTGATAGCTTTTCTCTCAACATATTCAATATCAAACTCGCTAAGGAGCATGACTCATTTAGCTAGTCTACCTATGAGGGTAGCTTTACTGAGTAAATATTTCAATGGATCAATCTTTGTGATTAACCTCGTAGTGTGAGCCAACATGTAGTGTCATAGCTTCTGGGAAGCAAACACCACTTCTAAGCAAGCCTTCTCAATTACTGAATAATTCATTTCGTAAGAGACCAATGTTCTGCTGATGTAGTAAATGGCTCTTTGTTTATGATTTGGATCGTCTTGGGCCAAGAGAGCACCCAAGGATGTTTTCGTTGCTAAGATATATAAGATCAAAGGCTTCCCCTGAATAGGAGGCAACAGTATGGGCGGATTGGCTAGATATTGTTTAATCTGTTGAAATCCTTCTTCACATTCTTTGTTCCAGTCACAAGTCACACCTTTATGCAGATTTTTGGTGAAAGGTTGTGACTTGTCAGCTAATTGCAAGATGAACCGCCTGATAGATTAGAGTTGACCTTGGAGACCTCTAATTTTTTTGATATTAAGGGGTGGTGGCATTTCCATTAGAGCTTGTACCTTTGTCGGATCCACCTCAATTCCTTTTGCAGAGATGATATAACCAAGTAACTTTCCTGAAGTAACCCCAAATGCACATTTCTTAGGGTTTAGACACAGCTTGAATTTCTCCATACGATCTAGTATGGGACCTAGATCAGTGAGATGTGTCTTTCTATCCATACTTTTAGAAAGTGTGTCATCCACGTAGTCCTCCATTGTCCTATGCATCATGTCATGAAATATTGTAGTAACAGCTCTTTGATAAGTAGCCCCAGCATTTTTTAGACCAAAGGGCATAACATTCCAGCAGAATGTACCCCATGCACAAGTAAAAGTGGTTTTCTCTTGGTCCTCTGGCACAATTTTAATCTGATTATAGCTAGAGAAGCCGTCCATTAGTGAATACATCTCATATCTCGCTATCATATCCACGATCATGTCAATATTACAAAGTTGAAATATCATCCTTGGGACATGCCAAATTTAAATCTCTAAATTCTGTGCAGACCATGATAGATTTATCATGTTTAGTCACTGGGACTATATTAGAGATCCACTCTACATAATCAATCGCTCGGATGAACCCAGCTTTCAGAAGTTTTTCCAATTCTGCCTTGATTAATAAAGCTACATGCAGATGCATCTTTCTAAGTTTTTGTTTGACAGGTTTCACACCTGGAGCTATTGATAAGTGATGCATAATGAGATCAGGATCCACACCCGACATGTTAGAATACGTCCATGCAAAATTTATCTTTTTCTCCTGGAAGAATTCTGTGAATTCCTTAAGTTCCTGTGTAGATAATGACTTGGCCACATGAATGATGTTTGGATGTTCTTCTATTCCCATATTTATCGATCGAGTTGGCTCAATTAACACTTATGAGTGTTCCTGGAAGTGACTTGAAAGTGCATCAAGTACCTCATCCTCAAGCGCCTTAGAGAGGTTTTCACCTTCGGATATGTCTTTTCTTTTTACTTTTTTTGGCTCTGATACTGCCACAATGTGGTTTTCACCATCAGAGCGCTTATTTTTTCTTCTTTTAATTTTTTGACTAAGGTACTTGATGTCAGCCTCAATCATGTCGACACTTTCTTCACTAGTGGAGGACATTACGGGCTCAACAGTGTGAAGGTAGCAGGCTAAATTATAATCATTCTGGAATGTAAGGACTTCACTGGATGAAGAAGGGGAATTCCAGTCTATTAATTCAGGATGTTGGAGGGAAAGAGATGTGGCAGGTTCAAGTGCATTCACAATATAGTCATCAAAAGTGTTAACTAGCAAGATGAGAGATGAACCGATCTCGTCCAAAGGTGTGTTTGAATCCTTTTGATCCCTAACAACCGAAGTAGAAGACATGTTAACACCTATAGACTCGGACTCATTAGGATTTTCACTAGACCCCTCACTTACGTCGAGAAGTCTTTCATAAGATCCTGCTGACAAACTATCAAACTCATACTCATGAGAGTCTGTATCTGAAATCTGACTTGGGAGCTTGCACCATGAAGGTTTTTGAGTTCTTGCAATACTAGTTTGTTCTTGTGTCAGCCGTTCTTGAAATTCTGGTGGCATGTACCGTTCTCCTTTGAAGTTAGGATCTTGTAAGTCTTTCCATTGCTCAAAAGTTAGTGTTTCAAATGGAGTGGTTTGATCAGAATCACTGTCAGTTTCAGATGTACTGGTATGTGGCACAAACTTATCTGGCTTAGCAAAGAATGCTACTAGGTCTGGAGGGATGGGATAAGGAAAACAATCTGCATCTGAGCTATCTTGTATAGTGTCGACTGCAGTTGTGCCTTCAGGTTATGATGTAGGTTCTACTTTTGGCACAAATTTATTGATCCCTAGATGAAACATGACCTTTTTGAAACCTAAACCAATGGTTTCTTTTGTATTTTGACCTATAGCTTGGATAGGTTCCACTAACCCATTGCCATTCATCCCTATTGGGCCACTCCCTTTGTACCCAAAATGTTTCATAATCTTAAGTCCTTCACATTTGGGATTTAATTCACAAGCCGAGGTAGTTTGTTCAGCTGTGTTCTTTCCTTTACAAAGCCAAGCCTTGATAGCCCTTTCCTCATCTTCATCTTCCAATGGTGTATCAGACCATACAAATGTACCATCATAAACTATCTCAGGAGTAGTGGAAGATTTGTTGTGCTCAGAAGGTCTCCCATAAGAGCGAGGAGATAGGGATAGAGCTGCTAATGACAACACGGGTTCCATTTGATATCCCCCATACCTATGTCTATGATTTTCAATGACTGTTCAATGTCTTTGAGCTTGGCATCAAAGAGTTCTGTGTATTCTCTATTAGTTGGAACAAGACTGTCAGCTGATTGAGTGAGGGCATTACAAGAACAACCCATACTAGCGGGAACTGTCACCTCTGCGCCTTGAAAAGAAAACTTGATAAACTAATGGTATGTAGAAGGAACCGCTTGCATCTCGTGGATCCACGGTCTTCCTAGCAAAATATTATATTCAAGAGGAAGGTCTAGCACCTGACATATGACGTCTCTTTCAACTGGGCCAACCCGAATGGATAGCACAACTAGACCTTTAGATGTTCTCTCTTCCTCATCATAAGCCTTTATGGTAATTCTTTTGTGGGAATCTATGGGATCCTTGCCATAACCCAGTTGAGCAAGAAAATGAGCGGAGCAAATATTAATACCAGCACCATTATCAATGAGCACGCGACGGACTAGCTGTTTGCCGATCATGACTTCTATGTGCAGGGGAGCATTGTGCGGGTGACTAATTGAGTGATCGTCTTCTTCAGAGAAGGATAAATAATATGGTGAGGTCAAATGACCCACCATGGATTGAAACTAATCCAGATTGATATCTTTGGGGACATTAGCTTCAGTGAGAGCTTTGTCCAAAATCTACCTATGAGCAGGCGAGATTTTAAATAGCTCAAAAATAGTTATCTAAGCATTGGTCCTTTGAAGCTGGTTAAGAATGCTATAACCAGCAGTAGGAGGCATAGGGACCACCTTCATGGTCTTGTTGGTAGAACCAACAACAGTCTTATCCGTAGTTTGTTTTGGCGCGAACGTAGCAGCAGGAGGGTTAGGACCCTTGATAGAGATTTTAGCGTTAGACCTAGTAATAATGTTCGCACAATCTCAAAATGTTTCAGATTTAGATAATCAAGACCCAGGGCCTCTCAAGACAAACAAATTTGTGGGTTTAGAAGCATTCCCACTTCCTTTTCCACTAATCATATTGCAATATTCCACTTCCACTGGTTCAATCATGTTGATCACATTATCGTAAGTGGTACATGTGTAATTAACTTTGGCATTATTATTCTGAGTGTTGGAGGATTCACCTTTCTCATGACGAGGAAAGGGATCTTTGAATGCTTGATGATCTGAATTCTTGTTATGATTCTCCACAATGATAACCTGGCTATCGATCAAATCTTGGAATTTATGACGTAATTGGAGACATGTAGCAGTCTTATGACCTTTATTTTGATGGTAGTCACAGTAATCATTCTCATTCCACCAATGAGGTCTTGGTTGCGGATCATATAGATGTTTCTCCAAAGGAGCAAGGATCTGATTTTGCACCAAAGTTTTGAAAACCACATCAAGCGATTCTCCCAAAGAGGTAAATTCACACTTGGGTCGCGTTGCCCAAGGTTTGATGCCAGAAAATTTAGAAGGCTGTTGAGTATTGGTTGCTACCTTTTCGATAGCTTTGGTCACTTGTATACCCGAGGTGAGATTGAAAACCAGTTTTGAAGAAGTTGAATTCATGTTATCGACCACCCCATCATTCACAACATCTCTATTTTTGTTGGAAAATTTCCCTTTGTCTTTGTTGGAAGATGAGGGATTTTGCTTGTTATATTTATACAAGGTCAATTTGCCTTTTTTAACCATGAATGCTTCTATTCTCATAGCTTGTTTTATCATACTATCAAAGTTAAGGGGACCTTGAAGTTGGACTTGATACCCGAAGTCAGGGGTGAGATTGTCCAAGAATATATCAAGTTTTGTCAGACTTGGGTATTTTGCAAGGGTACTTTGTGCAAAGTTGTCTCCATCTTTGGAGAAATGTTAAGAATGGTTCCCCTTGCCTTTGCTTAAGGTTTCAAAGGTCCCTTATGTTGACAAGATGTTGAATATTGTGATAATAATGTTGTATAAAAATATTGGCAATCTCATCAAAAGTTTTGATGCCAGTGGGTAGTCGCGAGAACCATTCCATAGCGGGTCCACCCAAACTTTGTGGAAAAAGATGCATCAAATATGTTTGATCATGTATAAACTCCATCGATAAGGTACCATATTCTCTTAAATGATCTTGAGGATCAGTGGTACCTAGATACTTGTCATATTTTGGGAGTTCTACACCTTTGGGAAAAGGTGGCATAATAATGCTCCTATCAAACGAAAAAGGACATATACTTTCCATTGTGAACTGTTGCATAGGTGTGTCGTTATCTTTCATAAGTTGACTGATTTGACCTTGCATGTCTTGAATTATCTTATGCAACTTGGAGGTTTCAGTTTCCTCTTCTTTAGCGACAAGCGTTTTCACTTGGAAGTTTGCGGGTAACTTGACCCCTTGTTTTGCCAAATCTAGGAAGTATTTTTCTTTGTCTTTCGCAAGGAGTATCTCCATCATTTTTAATAAGAGATTTATTAGACTTTGCTACATCTATGTTGTTTTGATTTATTGGGTCATCTTCATTACCAAGAATTTCATAAATGCTGAGTCTGATCTTGACCCTGGTGGTGCTCTTCTCCTTGATGACCTTGTTCATGTTGAGATTGGTCATGATCTTGTGTGTAATTGAAAGGAGATGACATGTTGTTAATGTGAGATTGTTTCGTGTGCACTTCTTCAGTATGAGAGTGAGGACTCGTAGCCGATGTGCTCTTCGGAAAATCAAAAGGATTGAAATATTTGAAAGGATCACTAAGGTAGCAAGAGTTGTTAATAGGACCAACCCAAACTGATGACTTCTTGTAGCCTTGTTGGCTTGAGAGAAATGGATTACGGTGATCTTGAAACAATGGATTAGAACAAAACTGAAGCACTGGTTTCAGATTCAGACTCGGGTCTACACTAAATGGGGAAGAGGAACGTGATGATCCCTCTTGATTATCCACTTGAATAACGGGTTCAGAATGACCTTTTCCTTGATCACAAGGTTTACCTCTACCTACTCCAGAACCGCGTATGAGAAAAATATTATCGCTCCTAGTTGTAACAGGCATAGATGAAGCTGATACAAGAGGAAACTTAAGATCTGACTCAGAACTCTGTCTCTAGAGGTATCAAAAAAAGAAGGTAATAGGCTAGAACAACCAAGGTGTGACATGCACCCGACATGAATCGTCAGAGGTATGGCTAGAATAGCTGAGATATGACTATCGTGTCGCAAGGTACAAAAAAACAAGAAGATAGGACAGAGACAAGGAGACAAGAAAAGTTTGAGTATGAATCAGTCAGTTTGCAACTCGAAAGAACTAGTTTCAGTCTGCAGACAACGAGGGAACAAGCAATCAAACCCCAGACAAGAGGTAGATCAGGAAAATAAACAAACTCAGTTTTCAAGATAAAAACCAAATTTCAAGACACAATGAACATTTTTCTCTAACAGGATTTCCAGGTTTAAGATAGTTTTGAAATGATACAAATCAGCAATCTCTGTTTCAAGGTGACAAGCACTCATTTAAAAACACGAAGTTTCAATCAAGTAGTGACGCAAACAGTAGTCATAAACAATTCCACCAAGGACAAAGAAACTTGGTAGGAACATGGGAGTCTTTGTTTGATGATAGTACGGATAGTTTAAGACTCAAAAATAGACACTCAGTTATCCCTACAAAGAAAATTGGTTGAGAAGACAAAATCTGTGCCCCGCTGTCTTATGCGTATGCGTGCACCTCACACAGTAGTGTCACCCTCAAAAGAGCACTCATGTTTTTTGTGTTTCCAAGGAATAAGTATATATGTTCAAAGGTTACCCTTAAACAGGGGCCAGTGTCATATACCACTTCAAACATCCAGGTGCATACCTATGTCGAGAATCTAGGGGAGAGATTCTTCCCTCTCCTTGCGCACAGATTATGTCTCCTTTCGGAGGTGAACTGGGTAGGCATCTAACTAAGAGAGTGTTTAATAGGCTTCCATTCACAATAACCTCCGGTGCCTTTGATACAGAGCTGGGGCCTCACAACTACACCAACACTTTTAAGTCACACACCCTTGCAAGTAAGGCTGGGAGTGGCACCGCTCAGTATGACAAACAAGGCTTTCTCATGATGATAGTTGAAATTAATGAGAAAGAAGTTACCATGGATTTGGAGTCTTTAGACTACCATAAAGCAGACTTTATTAGAGTGAGGTGGAATCACCGGCGAAAGGTGTGTACTCACTTGGGTCGTTCCCGGAGGTTCAACTTCTAGCAGGCCCTCTAAAGGTGACTCAACTTGGTTTGGATTCAATGGTTTGATTTTCTGATTCTCTCAATGAGAGAAGAGCATACTTCTCTACCTTTGCACCTCACCCAAACACATCAAACATATTCATCACCGAGATAGTTTCACTCCACCAAATCCACAAGTCTTTGGGTTTCTGATTCTCTCAAAGAGAGAAGAGCATAATCCCCTAACAAGTAGAAGTGCTAAAGATTCGCTATCTTGCTTTG
>MU223836.1:2063698-2112253 GCA_018584345.1 Thuja plicata | reverse complement strand
CCTCCTAATTAGTTGTGGATGTCGAATTTACCCTCAGAACGAGAGCCAACAACCTGACCATTGCTAACATGGAGGATTTCTAGAATATGAGAAAAGATGAAATTGCCATTACTCTATGAATGAGATGTAATTAGTCTATGAAAGCAAATTGCTCTTAATCTAAGAAAGTGAATTGGAACTAATCTAAAATTGAAATTGCAACTACTCTATGGAAGCAAATTGCAATTAATCTAAGAAAGGAAATACTCTTAATCTAGAATTCAAATGCTTTTAATCTAGAATGGAAATTGCATTTAAACTAGAAAAGGAATTGCATTTAAACTAGAGAGCTTGAAAGATGGAATTGATATGTTAGATATGTAAATGAATCATAAATGAAAGCAACATATCTTTAATTCCAATTGAAACTAGCCTAATTAATTAATTTTAAACTCAAAAGCATGAAATAATTAAATGCAAATTTCACTATAAGTTTGATGCTCTCCAAAATCATCCTCTAAAATGAAGGAAATGAGGTCCAATTTATAGAAAACCATGGAAAGAGGGTGAAGAGTATCTTGAAAAGAAACGGTTGCCTCTTCATTCTCATTTGAGACAAAAATGCAAGAATTATTTAATTAAAAGGATGGATTATTGTCACATGAGTGTCCTTTCACATGGAATTATGAAATTCCTTTTTGAGGATAATTCATCCAATAATTAAATAACCTTTCAATTCCTTTTATGTATAATAGCTAAAGGGGGTGGAATTAATTTAATTAAAAGCACTTAGGACTTTAGAATTAAATCAATTAATCATAGGGATTTTTAGCTAATAAACTCTGAGAATTTAGGAATTAAATATAATGTCATATTTATGTAAATTTGGGTTTTCTGCATTTGAAACTTAGTCAATTAAAGTCAATAAGAAGAAGAATTTGCCTAGTACAATAGGACTTCGAACATGGGAAAATGCACCAAAATTGATTGGATTATAAGGTGCCAATTTTGGGGTGTTACAAGTACCATCTTCTTGTAAAGTTGTTTTAAGGAAATAGGATCTAGTGAAGACTGACATTAACATAAATTTGATATTATGGAATTATACCTTTTTTCTTTATCGTTTGGTCCTGATGCAAGTGATTAAAAAGTATAAGTTGATTTCTTGATCTTGATGGATGTTTTGTATTTGCTATCATGAACCTTCGACCACAACACTCACAACAATGAAACATTGCTTTTACCCTTAAATTGAAAACACAAAAAGTGTATGTTCTCAGTCATTTTGCATGGGTCTCTTCACCACAAAATTTCTTCCAAGCAAGCTACCTAAAGTTAATTTGGCTTTTAAAACATGGATCTACAAGGTAGTTTTTCTAAGTTAATTGTGTGTTTAATTTGGTTTTCCGAAAAAAGAAGATCAAATGATTCATTCAGGGAGTACGTAGTCACACAAGAATGATTGAGGTGTATAGCCCTACAAGTCCAGGTATTTGATATTGTTTCCCTATAAGTCTTTAAACTTAATTAGGTTTATTGAAGTGGGTGGAATAGGTTGGCTTAAACTTTTTCCCACTTTGGGTCATTCCCTCTCACCATCCTTGATAAGGAAAATCTCAAGAGGCAAACCCACTAAAGTTCTAGCAATTCTATGGAAAACAAAAAATGAATTGAATAGGTAGGTTTAGGAGTTTGATTCACCCAAAGGGTGAAGAACATATCCCTACTACTTCTTCACTTCCAAACATGATTAACAAATTTCATTCCAATCCTCTTAATCTAGTGGGATTAGATTGTTTTTGAATTTTTGATTCACCCAAAGGGTGAAGAGCATATACCTAGCACCTTTTATCCACAAACAAGGAGGGTTAATTAGGAATTTGGTTCATTACTTAGCTCCTTTCTATCCCAAATTTAGCATGTCAAGGAGTTCGATTCACCAAAAGGTGAAGATCATATCCCTAATGCTTCACTCAAAATTTCAATTTTCTCTTTTACCTTAAGCTAGATGTGTGAATGAAATTTCCACAATTTAAACAAAATGCATAAGGATTTAGGATTACCTCATTTTGATGCTAGAAAAGGCTAGGTGCATTTATGATTTTGTTTATTTTGATTTTTTCCTACTAATCTAGTGGCGATTGTTCTAGCTCCTTAGCATACCCTTCACGCATGTTAGTCCAACACACTTCAAAGCAAAGTGAGGAGATCAAAATTGAAAAGAAATTCCTCAAATTTACTTAGCCTGAAATGATTAAATTGAAAAAGGCACATTAAATGGAGTATCATCTAAAGGAGAATATGTCACGTTGTAAAATCTTGGAATAATTCTACAATTCTCCAATAACGATGCATGCTCACCTTTTCTTCAAATGCCTTTTCAGATTGAATAGATGCTTTCACCTTGTTCCACTTTTTATTTTCTCTTTCCACTTCTCTATTTTTGAAACTTTGGGTCTTTAGTTTTTGTACTTTTTTGCAACCATGCCATAAGAGAAAATAGAGAATTAAACTCATTTTAATGCCAAAAATTTTCAATTTTCCAAAATTAACCCTACGTGTTACATAATTACTTCTACACATTATAAGCAAAGGATACATGTTAAAACAAACTTGATATGATCTATTATGGTGAATAGAACACGTTGAACCAAATAAGAAGCGTTATTTAAAGTTTACTACGCATCATTTAATTTCTACAAAGTGTTACAGAAAGAAATGAATGTAAGATTTAAGATAACAGGCGCTGAAAGAGAGGTTGAGTGTGTTGTAACAAGGTATAATACGCGTTGAAAGAATTATAGATAGAAGATAGAAGGTATTTTAAAATTGTTTGATACCCTGCATAACTGGGTCACCCTTTAGATGGTACATGTTATTTAGTTGTGTAAATGCATCAAAATTTGTCTGGTACGCATTATTTCATGGCTCTGGTGCACGTCTTTACCTCCAAAACATCAAAATCTGCAAAACAAAAGCAAGATTAATGCAAATTTTTAACAAATTTCACAAGATTGAGGCAAATGCCCCACGACGGGTGGCATTTGTGTATATTAAAATACCTACATGAGATTATTTTACCAATATAATCAACTCAAATGTGTGAATTTAACAATTAAATATTTTGAATTGACAATACAAACAAGGAGCATCTCATGGCTCTCTATCTTGGAAGCTAAAGTAATGATCTCAGCTTGAGCATTCAAGAGTGACAGTCCTAGAATGAGAAATTATGCTTTGTATGATGCAATTCTACTCTATTCTAGCTTAATTGTGATGTAAAACCCCATTAATGATAAAATCAGAGCTATGATGATGAAAAATGACTATAATGGTGATGCTCTTATGGATGCACAATGCTGAAAATGAATGTGGATCAATTCTCTAAAGGTGAATAAGTGAATTGTACTACAAAATGCTTTCTATTTATAGAGATTTCCAAGAGGAGGGGGTGAGTTAATTGATGATGATAAAGGTTGAGTTGAGTTGAGTTGGTGGTTTCAAATGGTGAGACAAAGTAAATTTTGGTTTAAAATGTTGGAGCAAAGGGACAAGATGGAGGGTCAAGATGCTTCTCATGATGTGTGGTGGAGTTGATGCATCCTTGATCCATGTGAGTTGAACTCTTCCTTCTCATTGGTTTATTGAATTTTGTCCCCATGTGATAGGTGAGAATAATAAGAATTAATAATAGATTTAATTGATTTTTTCTTAGCCATGTCTACCCTTAAATGGGTTGAATTTGATTAATTAATTGAACTACACAATTAATTAAAATCAATTGCACATTTGTTTGATCTTTTGATATAATTAATCCTTTTGGCTTTTAATATTCAATTAATTCATGATTTTGTCTTTGGTTGCTCACTTTGTTCTTTTCTTGATTTTGCTTGACCAATTTTAGATGTCTACAAATACCCCTCTTTGAATCAATGGGCGAAGCGCATTATTTCAAAGAATGTCTGATGTTTGATTAACTGATGCCTGATTTGAACTGGATGATTGATTTGCTGATTTATGGTCCGATTTGATGAAGAACTCTTGATATAATACCATGATTTGAAAAATAACCCAGATTTATGATGCCCCGATGATGATTTCAAAATAATTAAATGATAAGGTAGGATATTGCCCCTGATGATAAAAAAAACTCTGATATGAATCCTTGATTTGAAAACTCGATGTTGATATGATGCACCCTAGGAAATGAAATTAAAATGATTCCAACACAATTTTGAATGTGTGAAAGGTTTGCATGGGAAAAAGTTCCATTTTGATTTGATTTCTGATAATGTCCTGTGACAATTTTTTTTTATTTTATAGGGTTCTTGATTTGAAAATTCCATAATGTGGTTAATGAAAATTAACTTATATATAAAAAAATATCAAAAATATCATCTTTTAGGTCAAAAAGTGTATATATAGGTGTAAAAAAGTCATTTTCAACACCCATTTTCACTTTTTACCCTTTTGAGCTCTGATATTTTTGGCGATTTGATCAAGATGGTAGTCCTTGTTCATGAGAATAGATTCGAGCGAGGGCACATATTCCAACGTCCAACAAATTATAGACTTTTGATGACTATCTAAATCCTTTTCTATTCTATCAATTTCATGATTTACAACAAATTTTTGAATTTTTAAGCATTAGAATATTAGGTTTATACTATTTTTGATGAAATAACATGTAGGATAGAATTGAGAAGCGCATAGGATAGTGTTGTAACACTTTTGAGATATAAAGTAGCACGTACAGTAGCACAAAAAAATGTGTATAAATGCATGCCCTAGGTTTTTTGTAATGCATCCTAAAGATTAAGTAACACATAGGAACCCTTAGTACATTTTAAACTTTCCTGCAACACGTGAAACAATTTCAGTTGCAAGTAAACTGACGCGTATGATGTGTTTGACCGCGTAGTATATTTTAAGTAGTGCTTAGTATGTAAAATAGTACCGTGTGAGTCTAGCACCGCATAGACCATGACCAAATGACGCATATGATGCTTTTTGAATTTTGAACCTGATTAAAGTATAAATTTGAATTGGTAGTAAATACAAAAGATTGATTGATGATACGATCTAATTTTGTGATGAAAACAAGTGTTTTTTATGTCAATTCTATCATTTTGAGGAATTTTGTATGATGTCCATCCTGATAGGTTGATAAGATAATTGATTTTTTTCCTTCCTCATGATATAGAGTTAGGAAAAATATTGATGTGCTCTAGGCGAGTGATTTTGATAATATGATAAACTTTTGATGATTCATTTAGATGATATTACTGATATGATTCCACTTGTTTTTAGAACAGGTTCAAGGTCAGAGATTATACGTTCATTGTTTACCTTCGTAGATGCTTGGTATGATTGATAAGTTATCTCCCTAGGATCGGTGAGTTATCAGTCAATGTGGGTTGTAGTTTCTATTAGAGATGCCTTGGTTCTATGTGAACCGTGGGTTATTGACCGCTATGGGTGAGCGTTGGCACTCAGACCATAATACCTTCCATTTTCCAATGGGTGCGATGATGATCACCTCTGAGGATGTGTATAGATTGTTGAGGATTCCTACATGAGGTGATCTTGTTTACTATGATTAGGTTTATGATGGTGCGGATTGAAGACACATTTTTGGTGATCCGACAATTGTTGATGAGAGAATTCCATGGGATCAGTTTATAAATTTCCTATATTTTCTATCGTATTAGGTTCATTGATTGGCGAATTCCTTCTTCCGGATTATTGAGGTCATGGTTTTGTAGTTAGCTGGGGTAGGATACTAGAGGAGATAATTGCACAACCTCAGAGATTTGATTAGGGATCTTGCATTCTTTCCCAGCTATATCATGAGTTACACCATGTTGTTTATCGACAGGGTGTTGCAGTTTCTGCGGGTGCAGTTATACTACAGCTATGGAAATGGGAGAATAATCCTATGACTAGACCCATTTATATGAGAGAGAGAGAGAGAATGGCCTTATGGTTATTTGTATGAGGGATTAATTGTCAAGCCTCATCTAGGCAAGATGGATTATTGGCATTGTATGTTAGATGATATGGATCAGGTGCACTGGTGGCCTTATCTTGGATGTGAGGACTGGAGAGAGCATGATTTAGAGTTGTCTTAATGTTTATGCCTCGATGGCTGATAGGTCAGACTCCTATTGTGATTAAGAGATTGTGCTTTTACAGAGTTATACGATAGTTTGGCTGTACTTAAGATATACCATAGGGTTTTCCATTATACGCACGCTTATAGGCTGAGAGATCATTGTGGGGACCATAGGTAGAGTATCAGTTTTTATGTGATGAGATCCACGGTATACCTTATCTTCCTTGGGATATGAGATATCATGTTATAGATGCTAGTGTGCACAGTGGTTTATGCGTCATCTATTCCCTGGATACACGGATCTTGTCGAGTCTATTCATGATATTGATGAGCAATTAGATGATGATGGTGGTGGTGATAGCGGGGAAGGTGGTGGACAACAAAGATAGAGAGTTCAGAGGAGAGTTGGAGCTCCAGGTATATGTGTGTTGGTTTTGTTATGGGGGTGGTGATAGAGTTAGGATGAGAGGTGGAGGAGTACGGATGAGAGGTGGAGGGATAGGTGGTAGAGTTGGTGGCATAGCCCCTCGTTAGGTTGTGCTAGCAGTTTGGGGCTAGAAAAGGTAGAGAGTAGCCAAACAGGTACATATAGCTTAGGTTAGACAAGTTCCTCAGATTCTAGTTATTCCTTAGATTCATATTGTTCAACAGATTCTAGTTCTTCCGCAGGCACCAAAGACACTTACTCAAGATGTTAGATCCTTACAAGCTAGTGTGGCAGCTATAGTAGCCAGATGGATCAGTTTTCTAGCATGATGCAGAGTTTTATGGCTTCTATGTCACAAAGACCTATTGTAGCCACTTCTAGTCAGGTACCTCAGTTAGATCTAGGTAGTTCAGCTGGTAGAGACATAGATGGGATAGGTGGTATAGATGACATAGGTGCCATAGATGGAACTAACACTACAAATGGCATAGGTGGCACATATGGTGCCCCTAGTTGATATTTTTGATGATTCCATCTTCATATGATTTACATATCTTATTTAATCAGCATTTTGAGAGATGTATACTTATTGATAGACATTTTATGATCATGTGATTCTCTTTTGATAGACTCTTCCCTTTGATTTGATATTCTCTTTATGATGCTTTTTTATGTGATGATTTATGATAAGATATATGGATGCAGTTCTAGATGGTTTATAGTGATATGAATTCATTTATTTTACATGCTTTGGATAGATGTGTTATATATCACATAGTTTAAATGGATGCTTAATGGTTTTAATGCTTAATGGTTTAATGCTTTTGATGATGACTTTCTGTAATGACACTTAATGGTTATGATGCTAAATGCACTTGGATTAATGATCTTAAAATGAATTGGATGAATGATCAGGGGCAACATCCTATCTTATCATTCAAAATTTTCAAAATCATCATCAGGGCATCATAAATCTGGGTTATTTTTTAAATCATGGTATCATACAAGGAGTTCTTCATCAAATCCAATCATAAATCAACAAATTATCATCCAGTTCAGATCATGCATCAGTTAATCAAACATCGAACATTCTTTGAAATAATGTGTTTCACACATTGATTCAAAGAGGGGCATTTGTAGGCATCTAAAATTGGTCAAGAAAAATCAAGCAAAGAACAAAGTGATCAACCAAAGCCAAAATGATGAATTAATTGAACATTAAAGCCAAAATGATTATTTAAACCAAAAGATCAAATAAATGTGCAATTAATTTTAATTAATTGTTAAGTTCATTCAATTAGTCAAATTCAACCCATTCAAGGGTAGACATGGCTAACATAAATCAATTAAATCTATTATTAATTCTTAGTATTCTCACCCATCACATGGGGACAAAATTCAATAAACCAATGAGAAGGAAGAATTCAACTCACATGGATCAAGGATGCATAAACTCCACACTACACATCATGAGAAGCATCTTGACCCTCCATCTTGTCCCTTTGCCCCAACATTTGAAACCAAAGACTTTACTTTGTCTCACCATTTGAAACCACCAACTCAACTCAACCTTTATCATGATCAATTAACTCACCCCTCCTCTTGGAAATCTCTATAAATAGAAATCATTTTGTAGTACAATTCACCCATTCACCTTTAAAGTATTGATCCATGTCCATTTTCACCATCGTGCATCCATAAGAGCATCACCATTATAGGCATTTTCATCATCATAGCTTAGATTTGATCATTAATGGAGTTTTACATCACAATTAAGCTAGAGTAGGGTAGAATCGCATTATACAAACCATAATTTGGCATTCTAGGACTGTCACTCTTGAATGCTCAACCTGGGAGCACTACTTAGCTTCCTATATAGAGAGCCATGATATTCTCCTTGTTTGTATTATCAATTCAATTTTTTTAATTTCTAAATTCATACTTTTGAGTTGTTTATATTCATAAACTAATCTCATGCAAATATTTTTATATACACAAATGGCACCCATTCAACTTTAGAGCATTGATCCACATTCATTTTCAACATTGTGCATCCATAAGAGCATCACCATTATAGGCATTTTTCATCATCATAGCTTATATTTGATCATTAATGGAGTTTTACATCACAATTAAGCTAGAAGAGGGTAGATATACATCATACAAAGCATAATTTATCATTCTAGGTTTGTCACTCTTGAATGCTCAAGCTGAGAGCATTACTTTAGCTTCCTAGATAGAGAGCCATGAGATGCTCCTTTTTTTTATTGTCAATTCAATATGTTTAATTTCTAAATTCACACATTTAAGTTGATTGTATTGATAAACTAATCTCATGCAGGTATTTTCATATGCACACAAATATTTGCTTCTTTCAGCTCCTCATTTTCTGCGATACCAATTGTTGAACATGTTGAATAACTAGGGGGGGGGGGGTGAATCAGTCATTCCGACACAACTTATAAAACTCTTTTTATGTCGTTCAACTCAAAAAAACAATATTATCAACTTTAGATTTGTCGATTAAGCACACCAATCATCCATATAAAATGTAAGTGTTACCAATTTAGTTTGCATACTAAATTGGTAAATTGATACTGTTTTTACATTGAATTATGGATTGAGTTTTTACTGTTCTAAATTATAGAATTGTTGAAAGATAGAAAAAGAACTATACAATACAGGATAACAACTACAAACATCAAAATATTGCATAAAGGTAAACCTATTCAACACTATTATTCAGATAATGAAGATAAAATATATTGCTTTTGCATTCATGTTAACACTGGTATTTTACTCTAAGTATTGATCGGATTCACATTTTCAAATTTCCCAATTGATCATTACATTGTACATTCAAATTGAATGTAATAAACAAGTATTCCTTCATAGGTTACATCTTTCATGTTGTAAACTTAGAGAAGATATACAATTCTAAAAGTAAGAAAGAAGCATGAAGAAGGTTTAGGGGTCCATGCATTGCCTTTGAGAGGTCTTCTGCATGTTGGATTTGAGTAACTACATCATCTAGATCCGCATGTCTTTAGCCTTGTATTTGTCCTTATTCTATCTCTAGGATCTTCTTCTGGCTTTGTCCCACATCATGAAGAGAGAGTAGTTAGATCCAAATTGGATCTAAGCAATGCATAGATACCTAAAAATAACATACTACAATCACACTTTCAGAACTGAAGATCAACCAGTAAAAATCAATACAACAACAAAATATGCATCTGCATCAACTAAATAAAGTATCAAAGGGACATAATTCTATGAAACCTTTTACTATATATAGTTATTATCCTTCATTATTCAAGAGCTATTGTTTGGAAACCAGAAAACCTGAATCAAAGGGACTTGGGTCTTGTAGCTGAGAAACCTTTTTTAGAACATCAACCCAACCAACAAATCAACATTCATACATAAATGTCATTTTACATGACATTTACATACAAACATTGATTGATTGATTGTATCTACTAAACTAACATGTGGACTTGGTGGTGTGTGCAAACAAGTGAGACTAAAGTAATCAAATGCAGAAAGAAATATGATGTAGGAATTTATAAGTTGCAGATGATTAAAAATAAATACTATGAGTGTCACAAGCCCGTGCTCGAACCTCACTGGATTAAAAATGCAAGAGTACTAAAGTTCACAAGTTCAGAAGAAAAGAAGATACAATCCATACAATAATGCTGTTAAAAGGTGCATATGAAATGATATGATGCAGTAAAGTTGAGTGTTCCTGATTGAAAGTGTTACAACCAACAAGGAGCAAAATTGCAGAAAAAAAATGAGGCAACACTGTACCCTTTCATTGTACAAAGCAAGGATGAAATACTATGTAATGTTGTTTTGAAACATGCATGTGGAATCAACAATGTTATATCAAGATAGGAGAATGACAATAATGTTGTTATGCAATAGTGTGCATATGCAAAAGATCCAATTGCATTGTCACCAAAAATGGAAAGCATATTTGAAACTTTAAATACTATTGATAAAACCAAGTAAACATGACAAGTATTCATCCTAAGTGTTGTTTTGAACACTATTTTATGAAATATGATTGATGAAAATAAAGAAGTAGCATGTATGTTTACTGTTTAATTGGAAGAGGACAGGCACATTGTCAATTGAATATGAGTGTTGCTATGATTACTGTCATAATCTTGTTCATGTGAAAGCATCAAATGAAATAGTGCACAAAGATAGATCATAAACAAAGAACACTAATGTTGTTACAAAATAGACTGTATATGCAAAAGAGCTAACTGTATTGTTATCAATATGGAAATTGTATATACATGGTTCATAGATTATTGACACCAGACAAGTACTTTATCTCAGTGTTGTTCTGAACATTATTATCTTTGAATAAAAGGAAAAAAGAACACAGTGATATCCATGTTTGCAAAAGAAATAGAAAGGGCACATTCAAACAGGGGTATCCTCTTTATAACATAGGCATATACATAATGAAATAGATAATTAGTATTGCTGTTATAAGTTATGTGTGTACAGAAGAGGATGAGCATATACAAAATGAGGGATACAATGATTTATTCAACTATAATATGCATGCCCATATTGATCAATTGACAACATATGTTCATGAAGAGAGGGGTAACATCAATGTTGTTCTAAAAGATACTAGGTCTCAGCATTTGGCATCTAAGTGATGTATACAGATGATGAATTGAGCAATGAAATGTTTCTCAAAAGGAAGAGAATTTGGCACTGATTAATAACCAATATTGGAAATTAAATGGTACTGTTATGTTCAAATGCATATTCAAAGAAAAATTAATAGGAAATGCATATCTGTAGTTAACAATGTTACCTTCAGTCTATAGAACACCCAAATGTTGTTGTTCATGTTACACAATAGTATTATTTGCAAAGAGGGAAGATAAATAACAGCGAATAACAATCTGCATATGAGCTACTAAAGGTTGCAATGTGCAAGGATAGGTCAAGAAAAAAATAGAGAGATTTTAATGATGTTTTAATGTGCATTTACAGAAAGTGACCAATTATATTGTGTCAAGATGAAAAAGCATATGCATGGTTTCTTAAACTGTTGGCATTAAATACATCATATCAATGTTTTTGGATACTGTTATCTTTGAATGAGGTAAGAAATTAGTCTACAGTGACATCTACTTCTGCAAACAAATGAAAAAGAATGTGCATATAAATCACTGACATCTATGAATGCATATGTTCTTAAGAATGACAGTGATATGTGTATCCATCATTTAAGTAATGTTGTTACATGTACAGTATGTATGTTTGATAAAAGTTGAAAATGGTGTTTTATGCTGGGATAGAGCCAAGCAGATACAGAGAAGGAGAGATGTGTGGTTTTATGTTTGAATTTCATGTTATAAATATTACCCATGGGAGTCACAAGCCCGTGCTTGAACCCCATGGGTTATGTTTTATATAAAAAAAATTGAATAAACAGTGTGTTCATATGCTTTTAACTTTTATTTTCCTGTACAAAGAGACCACATGTTGAAAAACTTTGGACAGTGATGAATACAAACAAAGCACTAGTTACATTATGATACATATTAAATATGTAATGTTTCTCAGCTCAAAGAGATGCTCATGGCCTCAACAGAAAGAATATGTTTTATGTTTGAGTGACATTATTGTCATGTTTTAAAAGAGACATTGAATGGAGCTGACAGAAGAGAAAATGGAGTTCATCTCATAGTGAAACAATGACAACTTGTATATGCTTTTATTTTACAGCTAGATGTGCATGATAAGCCATGTGGGTATCCATATTTTGTCGACATTCAACCAGCAAACAATTTAAAATAATGAAAAGAGTAACATATGGTTACCAACAAAGAACAAAACTCAAAGTAAAACTTGGGGTTTAATGCTTCAAAGAAGGAATCAACAGAGAATGATGCAAAACCCAGATTGTTGCCAAAAAGATGTAAATCTTTAAAACCCAGAAAGGTGGAGACTCATTTAAACCCAAAACCTTAAATATGTATCGCGAGGGTTACATCATGTTTAAACAAAACAAACATCTATCTCAAGTAAAGGAAGATAACAGAATGAGTAAAAGTGTTACTTATATGGATGTTGCATATCGAGCATGGTGGAGTTAAACAAATGCATACAAGGTGCCATGTGTGATGGCATGAACATGGGTTGTAGACTAGTTAAACATGTCGATATGGAGTCCAAGAGATACAAAGGATATGCCATATGGCATGGCATGAGATTCAAAAGAAGAATTACAAAAGTTACATAAAGAGCCCGATCTTTTCAAGTTGCAGCTCCAATTGAAAGCTGTGGCCAAGACTCCTACTTCTCCAAGAGCCCAAGCTCTCAAACCAAAGTCATCACTCTAATTTTGAAGTGTTAGAAGCCCCAGTTCAAATGAAAGCCGTGACAAACATGCAGAGAACCCGAGTTCTTAGTTGATGGCATGCAAAGTTTAGGAAGAGGCAGCAGAGGTAATAGGGCCTGAGCTCTTTTAGTTCAAGTTCTATAATCAACAAAGAGCTTGATTTCAACCCAAAACATGCAGATGTAGAACATCATGTATTATGGCATGAAGACTCCCAAGTTGCAAGTCGATATGTATGACAGAGAGAGCCTGAGCTCTTCTTTATTTTTTACTTCCAGTTACAGTATGAGTTTTTACTCAAAAGAATGAAGACACATTAAAAAAATAACAAATAGTTCTAGTCCCTAAATCACAGAGAGGAATCTTGAAATGATAAACAAGTTTCATATCATAACAAAAGAAAATAAAAAAATGGAGTCCAAGTTCAGACAAGCATGGCGGCAGAAACCCTAACTTTCTTCTCCCAAAGCTACATAATGAAAATGAATTGCAAAAAATGACTATGTTGAAATGTGATAAACTTTGGAGTCCATGATACAGAGAGAGTTAAAGCTTTGTCCAACTATAGTGCATGACAACCCCACTTCAAGTGCCACAAAAACTTCACCACATGCTATGACAGTGATAGATATTTTGAAATGGGTCATGTTGACCATAGGGATAAGATATTGGTTTTGATGGGCTATTACTCATTCTTTTGAGTTAGGGTTTTAGGTTGGGTTTAAATTTTATGTTATTCTGGGATATTTTTTAGTTATGTTATGTAATATGTTGATATATATTGTAAAAAATGTAATTTTTAAATATCAACATTAGGAGAACATTGTGGGAGGGCTAGATTTTTGGCATCACTTATGCCTTAAATTTAGGGATTCGCTTATTTTGGAGGGATTTTTGGAGGCTATATATTTGAACTTCTTATTCATTTGTAGAGGTTCAGAATTTGGTGAATAAGAGGTATTAGTGAACATATTGTTCCTTTGCATCTTTTTTCTTGTATTTTGTAACCATTTTTGCTGATTCTGAAGATAATAAAGCTGGCCCTATTATTCATATACATTTTATGAGTTTTTCTATTAATCCTTCCATGTTTTTTGCATTTAAGTGTATTGTGTCTTTCAAGCATAGATTAGAGAATTGTTCCAAATTCCTATTCTAAGTTATAAAGAATAAACCTTTTGTATAAATTACCTGTCTGTTGGTTGAATTGTTTTCATTAGTAGCACAAACCCTAATAGTAAATTCTTGGTCATCCTAGGTGTTGTGAAGTGAATGTTATTGCAGAGTTTAGTAATGTATATCCTATAAGTACAAATTTATATTTATGACAGATTCTCAATCCATTTTGGTGTATCACCTTCTTAATAAGTATTCATTTTTAGTTATCCTTCTCCCTTTTCCCAAAAACCAAGAAAATCAGTATTAAGGTGATATTCGAAATCAAATAGGAACCAACCTAGAATCCAGAGACTCATTCTCTCTTCCACCAAGGAGAACGTTTCCATGTTTCAACAAGATAGCTCGATTTCAAATCAAGCTATAGGCACAATCCTGGATTGACAATAGTTTTTGGCACGTCTGATGGGACCCGTACTGCTACACAGTTCTTTCAAAATTATTATTTTCATTGTTGTTTTGGTGTGAACAACAATATTTCCGCCTTTTTGAAGGTATTTTTTCCCAGCACCTGGCGATTCTGTGTTGAAGGTTTTATTGCAGATTTAGTAGCAAACTTATTTTAATGAGAAGGACTCCTACAAGATCAAACAACAAAGGATTCATTTATCAAGAGTTACAACCTTGTAGAAGAGGTAACATATCAGCAAGAAGAAGCAGAGCATCTCAAGCTGTAGGAGAAAGAGCCTCTTTGCTAGGGTCTAATTTTTCACTATTTGAAAATCCTATCTTTGAGGATCAAGCTGCCATTTCTGAAAGCCACAATGTAATTATTGAAGATTTAAGTGTTATTGACAATTCTGGATCAGAATTACCCATTTTTGAGGAATCAACAAAGGATCATTTCACTGCAGCAGCATCCACAAGTGGCACTGCTGCCCTAGGATTGAAAACATATCAAAGGAAGGTAACTCAATCTAACAAATCTATTGTACTGCCTGTAGTCCAGCAACAAGTGTCACCAGTACAGATGGCTCAGAATTTGCCATTTGTGGCCTTTGATGCTGGAAACCCATTGCAAATTGATTCTCATCATGATATTCCATCAGCAGCACTAAAAGGTTTGTCGTATTTCAATGGTAAGAATCATACTTTAGCAATAGAGCATATTAAAGATATTGCTACTCTTTGTGGATTACATCAAGTTACTCATGATGATGTAACATTAAAACTATTAGCGACATTGCCCAAAGGTAAAACATTAATCTAGTTTAGAAGTTTACCAGTTAACTCTATTGCTACATGGGATGAGTTAGGGACTGTTTTGATCAGTAAGTTTGAAGATAGGTCTGATAATTTATCTTTGGTGGAGCAGTTAACTACTACTAAGAGAAGTATCAATGAGCATATTTCTGATTTTAATTTTTGTTTTCAACGAACTTGGGATAGAATTCCAAGATCTGTTAAACCATCTAATGACTATACATTTCTTTTCTATTTGAAAGCATTTAACAATGATATTGCACTTATGATACAGTCTATGGTAGGTAGTACTTTACCTAATGCTTATGATGTTGTTGTTAGAGCTAAGAACAACTTGATACAAGCTAAAAAATTACCTCCAAGGCCTCCAATTCCCTATTGTGCAGAGATACAACCAGTTATACCAGTTGTCATACCACCTATTGCTATTGTCCCTCCATTACCAGCACTTAATATGTAGGTTGTAGAAGAAGAACATGCCACTTCAGCTCCCATTAGGGATATAAAAAAGTGGACTATGGAGCTAAAAGATACTAATGACAATGTTTTGAGAACTTTGCAAAATTATGGAAACGAGATAAAAAACCTGAAGAGGCAATAAGGCTAATACAATAGGCCTCCTCAAGCAAGTTATCAGCAGAATAGACCATTGAATCAAGCTTCCAGTTCAAACCAGCCAAGGCAAGCTCAAGGGTAGCAAAGAAGTTACAATCAAAGAGCTGGTCAGGCATATAATTATGCAACTCTGAGTACTTCTAAGGAGTTAACAGTAATTCCTCAAAATAATTATGTGCAAGAAGCAGAATGGTGTAACACATGCAATGATGAGCATTTTTGGTTGGATTTCCCTCATGCACTTGAAGCTAGAAGGCATGATGTTCTAAAGGGACAACTAATTAATAGCCAATCAGAGATACAATATGATCAATCATAAACACAAATTAATCTTGATGTGTCTTTGGTGAATTTCAATGATGATGGTGTTGTTTTAGCAACAAATTTTGACCCCAATCAAGTATGGATACATATAGCAACAGGAACAAGGTCAAAAGTGAAGGCTAGAAATGATCAAAAACAAAGTAACAAAGCACAAAAGCCTATTGTTATAGAACAACAACAAACAAAGCAGCATGTTCAAACTCAAAAAGGAGCAGAATAGTCAATTCAGACAACAAATGAGTCTGCTGTTTTAAAACAACACCAAAAGGTTAGTGTTCAAAACTTCAATATCATTGATCATTTGAAAAAGAAAAATGTTCCCTTGTCCATGTGGGATGTTCTGGCTCTTCCAGGCCAAAATGACATGTTACAAGAGGCATTACAAGCACTCACATTATCTGATGAAGTTTTGTCTCAGCAAACCCCTAAGGTTTTAGTTGTTGCAAATGCAAGTACATCCCAACAATCATCTAAGTTGATCAAACCTCCTTGATTTTACGTTACTGTCATTATAGGATAACACTTAGTCCATAATTGTATGATATATTCTGGTGCTACTAGCTCGGTTATGCCAAATAAAATTGTAGACCAACTAGGCCTCAAATATGAGCCACTTGAAAGAGGAGTAGTCCAATTAGATGAGATAGCAGTTGCAACTGTAGGAGTGATAAGGAATCTTGATTTAACGTTGCATGCTTGTCCTATATTTTTAGTCCCTATGGATGTATACATTATTGATTTACCTCCTAACTTCTCTATATGTTTATCAAGAGAATTTACTACTAAGATAGGAGGTTATCTATCAGCAGACTAGACTCACATGCTTTTTCACACTAGGTATGGTACTAAGGTTACTATTCCCTCATAACCCATTACAAAATTATGTGTTGAACAATATGTTGCTAGTGCTGGAAATGAATCATCAATTGTGTTGTTTGATCAAGAGGAAATATCTAATGTTTTTTAAGTTCAAACACAAATAAGTAAATTTCTTGATGTGTTGTTAGATGTTTGGGCAACTGAAAATGCAAGAATTTTAGATGAACAGATTGAGGAGCCAAGTTTGGGTAACTATGTAATCCATGAGGTTTTTTATTTTCTTCCATCTATAGTAAAAAGTGTAGATTTAGATCCAGAACAACAATATAATGGTGTTTGGAAGCTATTTTTTGATGGATCGCACAACAAAATAGGTGCAGGAGGAGGTTGTATGCTGGTTTCACTAGCAAATGAGAGGTATTATGCTTCCTTCAGATTTACTTTTAGTTGTACAAACAATGTTGTTGAGTATGAAGCCCTCATAAATGGATTGAAGTGGACCATTAAGAGAGGTATTAGCTGTTTGCAAGTTTATGGGGATTCAGAATTGATTGTGAATCAAGTTAGGAATGTTCATGCAACTAAGAATGATTTATTAAAAAACTACAAGCATGTTGTATGGGATTTGATTGAAGATTTTGAGGCTTTTAATTTGCAATCCATTCCAAGAAAATAGAAGAAACATGCTGATAGGCTTGCTGCTATTGGATCCCAGTATGATATTCCAACAGAAATCAATAATAGTAAAGGGCTGAATTATGTTAAAGTGATTGTTAGACCTTTTGTCCCTAACAATGTTGATTATTCGCAAGTATTTGAATCTGACCAACATATTGTTAACTTTTTAAGAGAGAAGGCTGAGTTTGCACAACCAAACCAACAAAGATTGTAGGAGCAATATGAAGATCAGATCATTCAATTAAGGACAAATAAGATGGCCAAAGGTCTTGTGACCTTAGAATCTATGTTTGGTACTAATGATCAATGTAAAAAGGATAAATCCACTTTGTAGATTAAAGACGAGCATTATGAGGAAATTGTTGTAGCAAAGGATAAAGTGCTGAAAATTGGAAAGGTATGTACACCTGAAGAACGTCAAACCTTTGTCAACTTATGCAATGAATTTCATGATATTATTGCTTGGAGTTATTCATATTTGAAAGGAGTTGATCCTAGTATTTCCCAGGATACAATTGATTAAGGAAGCATTAGCTACTGCCCCTACCTTGTTAAATCCTAATTTTTCAAAGGATTTCATTTTTTTATGCATATGGGAATGTTGATAGCATTGTTGCCATGTTAGTTCAGAAGAATGACATAGGTTGAGAACAACCAATAGCCTTTTTCAGTCAAGGACTTAAAGACTATGAACTACATTATTCATTTGTTGAGAAGCATGTACTTGCTGTGATTAGAAGTCTGAAAAATTTAGACATATGCTTTCTAACAATAAGATGAATTTGATGGTTGCACATCCTTCTGTAAAGGAGTGTTTTCTGAATAAAGATTTCAACACCAAAAGAGCTAGCTAGATCATAAAGGCAATGGAGTATGATATCGAAATCAAAGTTACCAAGCTGGTAAGAGGTAAAGATTTATGTGAAAAAATTTCTGGAAATGGAGATAACACCCCCAAAAGATGATTTTGAAGTAGTTTTGGCTTCAAAAGACAATGAACAACTTGCTGTCCCAGATTTGTAGAGTGATTGGGTGAACAATATGATTGTTTTCTTGCAAATAGGATGTTGTCCTGAAGGTTTGGAAAGATAAAAAAGAAGGTATTTTAGATTGCAATCCATTCCTTATTGTTTTCTGAATAATGTGCTATATAGGAGGGATTATAATGGTGTGTTGCTGAGATGCATCAGTGGAGACCAAACTGACAAGGTTCTAGAAGAATTCCACGATGGACCAGTAGGTGGCCATTTTGCAGCAAGGACTACAACATTAAAAATCATGAAGGTTGGCTATTTTTGGCCAAACCTATACAAGGATGCCTTCATATGGGTGAGAAGGTGTTTGAAATGTGTTGTTTTCTCAAACAAGCAAAGGTTAGCAACTTTAATTCTTAATCCAATTCAAGTTGAACAACCTTTTGTCAAGTGGGGTCTAGATTTTATTGGTCCAATAAACCCATCATCATGTTTAGGTCATAGATATATATTGACAACAACAGATTATTTTACTAAGTGGATTGAAGTTGTTGCATTGAAAGATGCAAATGAAACTTCAGTCCAAAATTTCTATGAAGATCTGATTGCAAGGTTTGGAGCACCTGAATCCATTGTTTTTGATAATGTTTTAGCCTTTTTGGGCATAAGAATTATTGATTGGGCAGTAAAGAACAATGTTTATTTTAGTACCTCATCCAATTATTACCCTCAAGGTAATGGACAAGCTGAATCAACAAATAAAAATCTGATTCGCATCATCAAGAGGACTATTGAAGAAAACTAGTGAGCTTGGAGTAGCAAGTTAAAATAGGATTTATGGGCTAATAGAATCACCCCAAAGTGCTCAATAGGTAACTCACCTTACAAGCTGCTTTATGGAAGAGAGGCAAGATTGCCAATTTCAGTACAGTTACCAAGTTTGAGTTTGATCAAGGAATTGGATCTGCTGGACCAACAATCTATGGAGGTAAGGTTGGCTGAATTGACAGAGTTAGAAGAGATTAGGAAAGAATATTTTCAGAAGTTGGAAGAACATCATGTGCAAATGAAGAAGACATTTGACAGATAAGTTGTCACAAGAGTCTTTGCAGAAGGTGATTTAGTGCTCAAGTGGGATGAGATGAAGAGTAGACCTGGTAAGCATTCAAAATTTGATGTGTCATTTGGGATGGTCCATTTGTGATTATAGGATGCAAGGCCCATAATTATTTTCAGCTCTCAAATATGGAAGGAGAAGAATTTCCAATCCTAGTTAATGGGATCCACCTCAAGCGTTGTTTTTGAGGTTAATTGGTGTGAATAAGTGCTTTACACGTAGTTAGTTTCTTTTAATTAGTAGAATTTGGTACTTCTATTCCCACCATGGTCACACCAAGAAGGTACACACCATGCATAATCAAGAACCCATTGGGGTTCCCGGCTATAAATAATGAATACCTCAATAATGTAACCATGTTGGAAAGAGAAGTTGTTTTCAGATAGTTTGCTTTGTAGTTTTAAAGGTTAGAATGAACAAAAATAGTAAGATCAATCACATGATATATGCATAAAAATCATACCCATCACATGAGACATGGATAATTTCCGTTGTCCCATATCATAGGTATCATGCTCACACCTACACCATGCAACCGAGGTTACTGTTCAAGATCATTCTACCTTTTTGTTAGGGTTCCTGTTTTTGGACAACATCATCATCATCTAAGTTATGCTCATCACATGATACATAGATAAATTCCTCTGTATCACATCAGAAACATAAGTTCGGACAATAATGATGAAGTACGGATTGTTGTTCAGTAATAGTGTTTGCTTTCTCTAAGTGCTGGTCAGCACAGATTTCAGTTTAATTTCAGTTTTTGGTTTGCTTTTGTTTTCAGTTTGAGAAGTTTCAGTTGTTCCTAAAATTGAAGACTCTGGCCCAATGGATAAGCAAAAGGCAACTGGTCTAATTTTTTTCAGCAGGCAAACACCCCTGAGAGGTCACCAAAAAATGTTACCAATTTAGTTTACATACTAAATTGGTAAATTGATATTGTTTTTACATTAAATTATGGATTGAGTTGTTACTGTTCTAAATTGCATAATTGTTGAAAGATAGAAAAAGAACTGTACAATACAGGATAACAACTACAAACATCAAAATATTGCATAAAGGTACACCTATTCAACACTATTATATAGATAACGAAGATAAAATACATTGCTTTTGCATTCATGTTAACACTGGTATTGTACTCTAAGTATTGATCATATTCAAATTTTCAAATTTCACAATTGATCATTACCTTGTGCATTCAAATTGAATATAATAAACAAGTATTCCTTCATAGGTTACATCTTTCATGTTGTGAACTTAGAGAAGATATACAATTCTGAAAGTAAGAAAGGAGCATGAAGAAGGTTTAGGGGTCCATGCATTGCCTTTGAGAGGTGTTCTGCATGTTGGAGCTGAGTAACTGCATCATCTAAATTTGTATATCTTTATGCTTGTATTTTTCCTTATTCTATCTCTAGTATCTTCTTCTGGCTTTGTCCTGCATCATGAAGAGAGAGTAGTTAGATCCCAATTGGATCTAAGCAATGCATAGATACCTAAAAACAACATACTACAATCACACTTTCAGAACTGAAGATCAACCAACAAATGTCAATACAACAACAAAATATGCATCTGCATCAACTAAATAAAGTATCAAAGGGACATAATTCTATGAAACCTTTTACTGCATATAGTTATTATCCTACATTATTCAAGAGTTGTTGTTTGGAAACTAGAAATCCTTAATCA
This sequence comes from Thuja plicata, assembly GCA_018584345.1. Lineage (NCBI taxonomy): Eukaryota > Viridiplantae > Streptophyta > Pinopsida > Cupressales > Cupressaceae > Thuja > Thuja plicata. Next base: position 2,090,746 of record MU223836.1, on the reverse strand, counting down.
AAGGGACTTGGGTCTTGTAGCTGAGAAACCTTTTTTTAGAACATCAACATATTAGGTTAGTAAACCCAACCAACAAATCAACATTCATACATAAATATAATTTTACATGACATTTACATGCAAACATTGATTGACTGATTGTATCTACTAAACTAACATGTGGACTTGGTGGTGTGTGCAAACAAGTGAGACTAAAGTAATCAAATGCAGAAAGAAATATGATGCAGGAATTTATAAGTTGCAGATGATTAAAAAGAAATACTATGAGTGTCACAAGCCTGTTCTCTAACCTCACTGGATTGAAAATGCAAGAGTACTAAAGTTCACGAGTTCAGAAGAAAAGAAGATACAGTCCATACAGTAATGTTGTTAAAAGGTGCATATGAAATGATATGATGCAGTAAAGATGAGTGTTCCTGATTGAAAGTGTTACAACCAACAAGGAGCAAACTTGCAGATAAAAAATGAGGCAAAAGTGTACCCTTTCATTGTACAAAGCAAGGATGAAATACTATGTAATGTTGTTTTGAAACATGCATGTGGAATCAACAATGTTATATAAGATAGGAGAATGACAATAATGTTGTTATGCAGTAGTGTGCATATGCAAAAGATCCAATTGCATTGTCACCAAAAATGGAAAGCATATTTGAAACTTTAAATACTATTGAGAAAACCAAGTAAACATGACAAGTATTCATCCTAAGTGTTGTTTTGAACAATGTTTTATGAAATATGATTGATGACAACAAAGCAGTAGCATGTATGTTTACTGTTTAATTGGAAGAGGATAGGCACATTGTCAATTGAATATGAGTGTTCCTATGATTACTATAAGAATCTTGTTCATGTGAAAGCATAAAATGAAATAGTGCACAAAGATAGATCAAAAATAGAGAACACTATTGTTGTTACAAAATAGAGTGCATATGCAAAAGAGCTAATTGTATTGTTATCAATATGGAAATTGTATATACATGGTTCATACATTATTGACACTAGACAAGTACTTTATCTCAGGGTTGTTCTTAACATTATTATCTTTGAATAAAAGGAAAAAAGAACACAGTGATATCAATGTTTGCAGAAGAAATAGAAAGTGCACATTCAAACAGGGGTATCCTCTTTATAACATAGGCATATACAGAATGAAATGGATAATCAGTATTGCTGTTATAAGTTATGTGTGTACAAAAGAGGATGATCATATACAAAATGAGGGATACAATGATTTATTCAACTATAATATGCATGCCCATATTGATCAATTGACAACATATGTTCATGAAGGGAGGGGTAACAACAATGTTGTTATAAAAGATACTAGGTCTCAACATTTGGCATCTAAGTGATGTATACAGATGATGAATTGAGCAATGCAATGTTTCTCAAAAGGAAGAGAATTTGGCACTGATTAATAACTAGTATTGGAAATTAAATGGTACTGTTATGTTCAAATGCATATTCAAAGAAAAATTAATAGGAAATTCATATCTGTAGTTAACAATGTTACCTTCAGTCTATAGAACACCCAAATTTTGTTGTTCATGTTACACAACAATATTATTTGCAAAGAGGGAAGATAAATAATAGTGACTAACAATCTACATATGAGCCACTAAAGGTTGCAATGTGCAAGGATAGGTCAAGAAAAAAATAGAGAGATTTTAATGTTGTTGTAATGTGCATTTACAGAAAGTGACCAATTACATTGTGTCAAGATGAAAAAGCATATGCATGGTTTCTTAAACTGTTGGCATTAAATACATCATATCAATGTTTTTGGATACTATTATCTTTGAATGAGGTAACAAATCAGTCTACAGTGACATCTACTTCTGCAAACAAATGAAAAAGAATGTGCATATAAATCATGGACATCTATGAATGCATATGTTCTTAAGAATGGCAGTGACATGTGTATCCATCATTTAAGTAATGTTGTTACAAGTACAGTATGTATGTTTGATAAAAGTTGAAAATGGAGTTTTATGCAGGGGATAGAGTCATGCAGACACAAAGAAGGAGAGGTGTGTGTTTTTATGTTTGAATTTCATGTTATAAATGTTACCCATGGGAGTCACGAGCTCGTGCTCGATCCCCACGGGTTATGTTTTATATAAAAAAAAATTGAATAAACAATGTGTTCATATGTTGTTAACTTCTATTTTCTTGTACAAAGATACCACATGTTGAAAAAGTTCGGAGAGTGATGAATACAGACAAAGCACTAGTTACATTAAGATAAATATTAAACATGTAATGTTTCTCAGCTCAAAGAGATGCTCAGGGCCTCAATAGAAAGAAGATGTTTTATGTTTGAGTGACATTATTGTCATGTTTTAAAAGAGACATGGAATGGAGCTGATAGAAGACAAAATGGAATTCATCTCGCAGTGAAACAATGATAGCTTGTATATGCTTTTAGTTTACAGCTAGATGTGCATGATAAGCCATGTGGGTATCTAGATTTTGTCGACATTCAACGAACAAAAAATTTACAATAATGAAAATAGTAACATATGGTTACCAACAAAGAACAAAACTCAAAGTAAAACTTGGGGTTTAATGCTACAAAGAAGGAATCAACAAAGAATGATGCAAAACCCAGATTTGTTGCTGAAAAGATGTAAATATTTAAAACCCAGAAAGGTGGAAACTCATTTAAACCCGAAACCTTAAATATTTATTGCAAGGGTTACAACATGTTCAAACAAAAAAAACATCTATCTCAAGTAAAGGAAGATAACAGAATGAGTAAAAGTGTTACTTATCTGGGTGTTGCATATCGAGCATGGTGGAGTTCAACAAATTTATACAAGGCGCCATGTGTGATGGCATGAACACGGGTTGCAGACTAGTTAAACATGTCGACATGGAGTCCAACAGATACATAGGAGATGCCATATGTCCTGGCATGAGATTCAAAAGAAGAATTACAGAAGTTACATAAAGAGCCCAATCTTTTCAAGTTACAGCTCCAGTTGAAAGCCGCGACCAAGAATCCTACTTCTCCAAGAGCCTGAGCTCTCAAACCAAATTCATCACTTCGATTTCAAAGTGTTAGAAGCCCCAGTTCAAACTAAAGTCATGGAAAACATGCAGAGAACCTGAGTTCTTAGTTGATGGCATGCAAAGTGTAGGAAGAGGCAATAGAGGTAATAGGGCCCAAGCTCTTTTAGTTTAAGTTCTATAATCAACAAAGAGCTCAAGTTCAACCCAAAACATGCAGATGCAAAATGCCATGTATTATGGCATGAAGACTCCCAAGTTGCAAGTCAATATGTATGATAGAGAGAGCCCGAGCTCTTCATTATTTTTTACTTCCAGTTACAGTATGAGTTTTTACTCAAAAAAATGAAGACATTAAAAAATTAACAAACAATTCCAGTCCCTAAATCACAGAGAGGAATCTCAAAATGATAAACAAGTTTCATATCATAACAAAAGAAAACAACAAAATGGAGTCCGATTTCAGACAAGCATGGCGGCAGAAACCCCAACTTTCTTCTCCCAAAGCTAAAAAATGCAAATGAAGTGTGAAAAATGCCTATGTTGAAATGTGATAAACTTTGGAGTCCACGATGCAGAGAGAGTTAAAGATTTGTCCAACTATAGTGCATGACAACCCCACTTCAAGTGCCAGGATAGCTTCACCACATGCTATGACAGTGATAGATATTTCTAAATGGGTCATGTTGACCATAGGGATAAGATGTTAGTTTTGATGGGATAATTCATGCTTTCGAGTTAGGGTTTTAGGTTGGGTTTATATTTTAGGTTATTTTGGGATATTTTTTAGATATGTTATGTAATATGTTGATATATATTGTAAAAAATGTAATTTTTAAATATCAACATTAGGAGAACATTATGGGAGGGCTAGATTTTTGGCATTAGTTATTATTAGAGTAGTCATAGTTAGCCAATAATTAAATGATTTAATTATTAGCCTATTATACTCTTTAGTGCTTAAGTTTCACTTAGGCAGTTTCTATTTTCTTAGAGTTTCCCTTTTAGGGTTTCGGTATCCTTTATAAGGATTCACCGCTTTATTTTTCAGTAAGGAGATTGTAATCATTTTATTGTTGTTAATAGAAGCTTATTCTTGCAACATGGGTTTCAACTCTTTGGCTTTTTGGCCGCCATAGCTCTCTTTCTCTTCTGTCTTGCTTCTTCTCGTGACAGTGTTTGCATGCAGGTTTCTTGGGAAGATTTGCAGTTCAGCAAATCTAATATGGTATCAGAGCTTTCCTGTTGGTTGCTGTTTGAGTGTTTCTGAAGCATTCGAGGGTTTGAAGGTTTCACAACTTTTTCTGGCTTCTTTTAGTGGTTTTGGGGGGTCTCTGTTTTTGGAGGTATTTTGGACCAAAACCGACCTCACGGTTGCATCTGAAAGGCCCAAAAACCCTAGAATCCATATAAAGTTTGTCCATTTTGGACACCGGGGCATCTGGAGAATTTTTTCGGCCTCCTACGGGCCGTACGGACACAAATTTTGAGAAAAAAATATTAAAAAATGCATATTTTTTTTATGTTTTTTGTGTTTTAAAAAAATGCGCTCAGTGTTAAACGTATGGCGCCACCGGCGCACCACCGCCACCGGCCGGCGCCCGACGCGCCGCCTTGCTCCTGCCGGCCCCGCCATCGGCCCCCGCCTCCGGTCCCTGCGCGGCCCCCGCCGCTCCTCCGACCGCGGCTCCTCCGCCGCCGGGCCTCCCCGGCCCCCTCCGCGCCCCGCTTGGCCTCCTGTGCGCCACTTTGTCCTCCGCTCTGCCGCCGCCCAAGCGGCGTTTTTATTTAAACAGCGGTGGCGGCTATTCTGCCAGCCCCCGGGGGCTTCTTTTCTCTGCGCACGGTCCTATGAAGGACCAGGGGCTGCGGCCCAGCCCCTGGAGTTCGCCATGCGCCCGGGGGCCCATTTTTTTAGCCCCTGGGGTTTAAAACCAGTTCTGTTGGGCATTTTTGAGCCCTTTTCACCTTTTTCGCTCTACAGGGAGCATACAGAGGTCTTTTTTGGACTTCTTTATATCGTCGGAAATCTCTTTTCAAGCTCTTTCCGACTATGGTGATTAGAAATTTTGGGTCCACTATTTCAACAACATTTTTTTCTGTTGAAGTCCGATGTCTCTTTTTGCCTTCCGAGAGTCATATCTGGCTCATCCGGACTCCTTTTTTGGCAAACGAGATATCGTCAGAAAGTTGGTTCAGTGTACTATTCAGTGGCAAAGGTATTTTTTCCAAATTTTTCTCCAGGTTTTCACTCCTCCGCATTTGGTAGTTTATGCCCTCTGGTGGTTTGCTTGGTTCTACAGGTCCGGGGATCTCTTCTTCTGGTTTCATAGTTCACTCTTCTTTCTGACTTCTGAGCTTGTATGCTCTTTCTGTTGCATTCTTTTCTATAAATGCACTGAGATAAAGTGCCTTCTTCTGCATTTCTGGGATCTTGTACACCATGTTCAGTTTTTGTACTTGCACTGTGTTATAAAGTGCCATGGGGGGTTATGATATTTTTTCCGCTTTAGGTGCATCCACCTTTGTCAAGTGAGCGTACCTTCCATGACATTAGCCCATGCTGTGTGTCGATGACACCGCCCTTTATCCTGTGTGTGTGATTCTGTTGCACTGTTGGTGTTCCTGGTTCTTCTTCTACAGATGTTTCTGGCATTGCATTTCAGTGTTCCTGTCACCTCTTCCAGTTCAGCATTATGGGGGGGTTCACCTATTGGTTCTATTGCTTCCTGGTTCGATTGATCATCTCTTCAGACACTTATCTTCTCTACCTGGTCATGCACTTCAGTGGGGGTTCCAGCAATATCTTCTGACAGAGTTTTCAGACATGCTTCAGAGATGCTTCTTGCTCTTTCTTGTTCCTTTCTCTGGGACATTTTTTCCCTAGATTGAAGGCTCTGTTTCCTTCATCTAGTTTTCTTTATATTTTGGGTACCTGATCAGGCCTAGTTGCCGGGACCCTTCTTTCCTGCTTTCTGCAGTAGTTAGCTTTTTTGCTTCTCCCTAAGTTACACTTAAGGGGGGGTGATAGAGTAGTCATAGTTAACCAATAATTAAATGATTTAATTATTAGCCTATTATACTCTTTAGTGCTTAAGTTTCACTTAGGCAGTTTCTATTTTCTTAGAGTTTCCCTTTTAGGGTTTCGGTATCCTTTATAAGGATTCACCGCTTTGTTTTCAGTAAGGATATTGTAATCATTTTATTGTTGTTAATAGAAGCTTATTCTTGCAACATGGGTTTCAACTCTTTGGCTTTTTGGCCGCCATAGCTCTCTTTCTCTTCTATCTTGCTTCTTCTCGTGACAATGTTTGCATGCAGGTTTCTTGGGAAGATTTGCAGTTCAGCAAATCTAATAGTTATGCCTTAAATTTAGGGATTTGGTTATTTTGGAGGGCTTTTTGGAGGCTATATATTTAAACTTCTTATTCATTTGTAGAGGTTCAGAATTTGGGGAATAAGAGGTATTAGTGAACATATTGTTCCTTTGCATCTTTTTCCTTGTATTTTGTAACCATTTTTGCATATTCTTAAGATAATAAAGCTGGCCCTATTATTCATATACATTTTCTGAGTTTTGCTATTAATCCTTCCAAGTTTTTTGCATTTAAGTGTATTGTGTCTTTCAAGCATAGATTAGAGAATTGTTCCAAATTCCTACTCTAAGTTATAAAGAATAAACCTTTTGCAGAAATTACCTATTTGTTGGCTGAATTATTTCCATTAGTGGCACAAACCCTAATAGTAAAATCTAGGTCATCCTAGGTGTTGTGAAGTGAATGTTATTGCAGAGTTTAGTAATGTATATCCTATAAGTATAGATTTATATTTTTGACAAATTCTCAATCCATTTTGGTGTATCACCTTCTTAATTAGTATTCATTTTTAGTTATCCTTCTCCCTTTTCCCAAAAAACCAAGAAAATCAGTATTAAGGTGATATTCCAAATCAAATAGGAACCGACCTAGAACCTGGAGACTCATTCTCTTTCCACCAAGGAGAACATTTCCATGTTTCAACAAGATAGCTAGATTTCAAATCAAGCTATAGGTGCAATCCCTGATTGACAACAATAAGCATTAAGAAAACAAAAACACCAACGTAGAGAACATTGAGATTTTTACGTGGAAACCCAAGATTAGAAAAACCATAGAGAAGCTAATTGTTATGAAATTTAAAACATATGTTAAGATGACATCGGTATGGTTATTTTTACAATGGATCACTATCGATACTTCTCACTATAGGTACAATAAGGCTCACTACCAAAATATTAATGATCACTTCCAATACAAAGGCTCACTATCGATACACGGTGTCACTACTAATACACAAAAGCTTACTGTTGGTAGACATGAGAAGAGATAAAATCTACTACCAAAATCAACTAACTACTCTGAATGAGTGCATATCTCCTTCACATAGATTTTTAGTCACTATGCATACAACCTGCATCTGCCACTTACTACTACACCAACTGTATTCCTGATCATAAACCAATTTCCACACCCGGATACAAAGAAGTTCTTTATTTATATCAGTATCTGATCTTACATTTGTCGAATTCACATCAAATATGTGACAACCCCAAGATTACAATTATATTTAATTTGTAGCATTAGTTCTAAATCTAGGGCATACATAATACTAATTACACGCTACTCTACTACCCACAAATGGGTTGGGCTTAAGGTATTATAATTTATTTTACCAAATCCATCTGAATGCCACAACCAAGACCAAAAGATGAATGCATAAGATAAATGAAAAGATGTCCATAGTACATTGTGGCCAAAACACAAAAATCATCCGATGAGCTTGCACAACTGTCTAGATACCTATAGAAACTTTGTATCCAATGCAAGCACTAAAAGTCGGTAGACTAGTCCATGTAAAACAAAGTACTAAAAGCATTTTAGTGCACTAGAACAAATAAATCACGAGTAGTATAATGTACACTACCAACAAATACGAGGAACAACAAAATATTCATGTTGAACCTGTCTTGAGAATAACTGAAACTTTTGTTGCATAATCAATAATCAACAAGTACATAACCAAAACTTCCAAAAACTAACCAATACCACCAGAGTGTCTGTATGGAGATTTTGAAATCAATGATAAAAAATTCCAACACTTTCTTACATATTCTAACACCTAGAACAATTATGCAATAAGATTGTATATAAATTGTGGGCCTTGGTCAGTGACAATTTTCCTTGGGACACCATACCTTGTAAATATATCCTCATATAGAAATTATAAAACCTTATAATCCCTAACATGTGTCAGAGCCTTAACTTCAACTAATTTGGTAAGGTAGTCAGTACATACCAGAATATAATATTTACCATTTGATGGTGGGTCAATGGGCCCGATAAAATCAAAGCCCCATTTATCAAATGGTGTAACCAACAACTCTGGTTGTAGGAGCATTTCAATCACTCCTTGTAAGGTGATCCATTATCTGACATCTATCACATCTTCATGTATATAGTATGGAATCCTTATGTAGAGTAGGCCAATAGTACCTAGTATTGAGAATTTCAAGTGTTGTCCTCTAGGCTGCATAGTACCCACCACACGACTCATCATGATATGCTTTAAGTATATCATTGGTCTCATGTTCTCTCTAGTGTCTTTACATAACATGATTAGGTCCACTATAAAACAAGTAACCTATAATCCAAGAATAGGAGAATATGCATTTAACAAGTTGCTTTTTCTCTTTTAGAGAAAGGTGGGGAGGGTATGACCTATAACCAAGTAATTAGCTACATTAGCATACCAAGGATCATAGGTTATTAAAGTAGACACATGTTCATCAGGAAATAAATCATCTATTAGAGGATTAGATGATGAACTTGGTAGCTATGAAAGAAATTCTTCTACCACATTGGATTTCCCTGGTTTATCTACAATTTTGATTTCAAACTACTGTAATAACTAGCAATCGCACCTGAGTGTGCAATGGTTACGCCTTTTTTTCTATGTTATTTTCATTTCGTTCTATTTCTATGGTTTGTTACAATTGTGTAATTTTAATTTTGAAGTGATAAGTAGAAACAAAATTTCGTAATGTTAGTTGCATTAAATTAATCATACCAGAAGTGTTAATATGAATTATGTATCATATCCAATATAACGAGGTTAAGATTTTGAATAATAATTCATACGTTACCAGATTTTATATTTTGAACATCTCTTGTGTAATTAAAAAAAGTAAATAGAATAAGTTTATATAATCATTCAATGGTTAAAATCCACCTTAGGGTCATTTGGTTTGTTTTAGTTTAATTTAGAAACTAGATGAGCCCATATTGGGATAATAGGAACTACCAACAGTACTCTATCAATCAAGTATAAAGAATTAATTTATCGACATAATTGTAAAAGTAATTCAATACATATATTTACTAAAAAGGATACAATGATGACATCATAAAAAAAATATAAATCAAAATTGTGTACATAAAATATATAAGCTAATGTAGTACATACAAGAATAAGTAATATTTGATTTCTTGGAAATTTAATTGTAAGTGTATTTAATTAAATCTATTACATACATAAAAATTATTGGACTACAAAAAAGCAATTATATTCCACTTTAGTAAAGTTTCAACTATATTCATTAAATTCAAATGAATTTATTTAACCACTAGAAAGGCAAAATATAAATTCACCTACAAAGATATGGTGTATCCATTGCCAACAGTCTCATATTTTACTTGCAATTTCTAAAATACGACGTACACGTTGCCCAAAAAAATAGAGCAATTTAAATTATATAAGTTAGCTAAAATCTAAAATTTGGATTTAACTGTATGTTACAATAAACACTTACATTATTAAAAATTCTTGTAGACATTTTTCAGTGAAGAGTTTGTATGTCACAGTTGGTAGCAGGATGATTTTTTTTGTAGTTGAAGTCCAAAAATCATTTGCATTTCATAATGAAGAAGTATACATTTATTACATTTTTTTAAATTTTTTTTTGTATTTGAAATTGTAAACTATGAAGTGCCAATGAACTTTACTGTAAATTGGATTAACTAATATTTTTAAAGGATTACACTAGGGGCAATTTCTTCATTTGTCAGGGGGTCAAAATCATCAAAACAATAAAGGTGTTTGAGCGTGAGACAAAGAAATCCCCAGTTGCAAGAGACAAGATTTATGCTTGGGTAGAATTTAAATCTTGTTTGGGTCCATGTTGGTATTTGCTCCATTACAATTTTTCTTATACGTTCAGCTATGGGAATATATAAATAAGCTCCCTGTGGTCCCCACCTTTCTATGACTTGTCGGTTCCACATTGTGTTTGAGTCTGATGCAAATTGCAAGCTGTAAATTTGACCATGATAGCAGTGGTTCTGCAAAGATGTTGTATTGATTTGTGGTACTCAAAGCATGTTCTCTAACCACAATTCTCCTATTCCTTGTACCAGAGATAAGTATTCTAATTTAGAGACTATTGAAGCTAGTTGAAACCATATCTCGCTTATGATATGATGTACCTCTGTTGGATTGCATGTTTCACAAGTATTCAATTCTGAAATATATGGATCCCTATAAAAGTGGGCCAAATTTCTTTGTGATACTGGATGATATTTGATTAGTCCTCTTTCTTGTAGTAAGCTTTGTGCAATCAATCCAGAAGATCTTTTTTCTTCATGAATCCTATGAATGTCCACATGCTGAAAGAAGTGATCAATTACAATAGTCCTTTGTCGCAACATTTCTGCAAATGAGTTGTAAAATTATTAAAAAGCATAGTAACAATAAAAAAAAATAAAAAAATTTAGAATTTACATTCAATCTATGATAATAAATACTTAGCATTTACTTAGCATTTACTTTAAATATTTAAGTTAAATAAAACAAAATTCAAATGTATCATAATGATAAATGGAAAACTCTTATTTGAACTCAATCTTACATAAAATAAATATATTAATAACTATTCTTGTAGACGTTAATAACTATTTGTTTTACTGTGTGATTTCAAGGAAATAAATTATATTTAAGTTAAATACAACAATATTAAAATGTATCATAATAATAAATGTCAAACTCTTATTTGAACTCAATCTTACATAAAATAAATGTATTAATAATTATTCTTGTAGACATTTTGTTGAGCATAGTCAGTTTCTGACAATTGGAAACTGTACCAGTTTTTTTCGAAGTTGAAGCATAAATATAAAAAATAATGGATAAATAAGTAGTTCACATTTATTGCCTTTTTCCTATGAAATTTGAATTTATAACTATGCATTTCCAGTTCAGTGTACTTCAAAATAAGTCAATTAATAGAGGTGTTGTGCTTATAATTTAGGTGTAGTGGCTGGATTAGTATTTGATAATTTTTCCAAACGCATCTCCTCTTCTTTTCGTCGAGGTACATATGAGTTTTGTTGTATGCAGGCATATCTTTCAAATGTGAATGTTGGCTGGATGCGGAGGTTCCCAAGCTCTCGAACTCTTGAAATAGTTGTGAATGTAAGGCCTTGACTATCAACGTTACCAATATCAATTGTAGCTTTTTGAAGTGTAGGCCCTTGTGATTTGTGTATTGTTATGGCCCATGCCATTTTTAATGGTATTTGGTGGTGCATTCCTCAACTGATTGGGGTTATTGGAATATACTTTGGGTTTTTGTTGTCCCAAGGTGGACCCATGTACTTTTTAAATTCAACAACAACAAACAGTGGTACTTGAGGTGATTTTTCTCCATCATTGTATACAATTGCTTTTACCTGTCCAAGTGCACCATTGACAAGCCCAGCTTGAACCAATATATTTGTACAAAGCATGACCTCTTGACCAATACACAAGAGGATATTAGATTAAAGTTGTTCTTCTTCTGCATTTGAGCAGGGTAATCCTTTAAGTTATTCTGCATTGGATAGTGCAACTAGATTTGCTAAAGATAGCAACATGCATTTGTTATGCATTAAGACCATTTCATTTTTTGAAAAGAGATGTATGGCTAGGAGAAAAGGTGTTTGTTCATCTGATGCAATTGATGAATTTGATCTTGACATTAGAAGTTGCCAATCTACAATTGTAGGTGTTGCATTTCATAAATTTGAAAGGAGTGCATGAAATTAAATTTGAATAGGAGTGTCTCCTATTTGGCAGAAAATTTTGTCCACTAACAGTAGTGTTACAGTTGTGCCATAGTGTGCCACCATAGGATTTTGGAGCATACATCAGAATGTCTTTAACTACTGGAAATTGTCCCAAGTCACCAAATAGAACAATAGAGCGTGCACCAAAAGGAACACAATTCTGAGTTGGGAAATCTTGGCGTAGCCTCATGTCAATTTTTTCAAGTAGCTTAGGCCCTATGAAACTCATTTCATCTATTAGAATGTAGCGAATGTACTACATGCTCTCTTGGAAAGTTGCAAGAGCTTGTCCTTGTAGAGGTACCATTTCTTTGATTGGTATTCATAGTGAGGAATGAATTGTTGATGCTTGTATATTGAACACTGAGATGCTTGTTGGTGCGAGGAGGAGCAATGATAATTGACAGCTTGGGGTTGAGTTGGTCATCATTGTCTTTATTTTTGTAATAAGGAGCGACTTTCCTGTGCCTGTTGTGCCCTGTACAAGTAGCTTAAGGGGTGGTTCATGGGCGCTCAATTGTAGGTGTCATAGAACAATTGCATATGATTTTTTTTGTTGTGTAGACAAAATAGTTTATGTATGATTAGTGCAATTTTGGAGTACTTGAAACATGGCACAATTACTTTTAATGAAAGCAACCGCTATTTTTTTGTGATTGATTCAATTCTAAATCTGCCCAATTATTGTTCAAGTCTATTTCTTGGTTACCAAGCATGTCAATTTCATTTAGATGGATAGGTAGACTTTGGTACAATCCTGGAAATACTTGCCATTCATTTGGTATATTTTCATGCAAAACATTTTCATTGTTTATTGGGGTATCAATTTCGTCTTCTTGTTCCAGCTCAAGATTGGTTCTACGCACATGCCAAGGATGGTATTGGTTTGAAAAAGCCTCCCAATTATGTTTTATCTCACATGATGTTGATCCAATACTTGTTTGAAGATTACAGAATGGTTTGTATAGAACTAATTCACTCCAACAAAATGCTTCAAAGCTATTGTCTTCCTTTGAAGGGATGGATGTGAAGCTTAGTTAGACTTGAACAATAGCTATGGTGGGGAACTTTTTCCATTAGTTTTTTTTCCTTGTAGCTGAGAAATGGATTGAGAGGGCTCTATTTGAGGAATTTGAAGAAACCATGTGGAACTATAAAAATTAGAGAGAGATTTTTGTGTACTCTGCCTAGTTATTAGTAGCTCATTGTACTGGTTGATTGGAAAATTTTCCTAAATTGAAATAGCCATCAGGGTTTTATAATTTCTTGGAGAACTTGAGGAAAAATTCTACTATTTTGGGGTTGGATTCTTTGATGGATTTAGAACTCAAGGTGATGGTGCAGGAAGGTGATCAGGATTGTGATGGGGCTCTCAACGAACATGAATTTTGTGTGTTGCAAATTAAATTGAGCCCTTGTTTCATGGATGAGGTTGAGAAATGGCTTGAGAGGGATCTATTTCAGGAATTTGAAGAAACCATGTGGTACTATAAAAATTAGAGATGGATTTTTGTCTGCTTGGCACATTGGCGGGTCATATCATACTTGATGATTGGAAAATTTTACAAAAAAGGCAAAATAGCAATAGGGTTTATGAATTTGTTTTCCTACATAAATTTGGGTCGTCTTCTTCTCTTAAAAAAATTTGTTAGGAATTAATCAGGGCCTTTTGGGTGCTGGAATACCAAATGGTGGATATAGTCAATTTTGGAATGGTGGATATAGTCAATTATGGAAGATGCTACAATTCTAGAAGATACTTATCCTAAAAATGATTTCTAGAATATGGGTTGGACCCGTTTGGTTCACCCGGAAGATGACTTAGAAGATGCATAAGGATTTTTAATTGTTTATTTCTTAATTTATTTCAATAGGGTGTTTATGTGTGTGTATATATATACATACACACACATGTGTATATATACATACCTACGCATGTGTATATATATACACACATGTATGTACATATACACATATTTGTATACACACACACACACATATATATACACACATGTGTGTATATATAGCAATATAATATACCGATGTGTTTTAGAATGAAGGTTTGGAGAAGTCATGGATCCGATGAGATATTAAATTTGGTTTTATAAAAATTGAAATTGGAATTCAAAATTCTAATTACACCTATTTGGGTGGAAGATGCATATGCCCATTTTGGGGCAAAATTGGAATTTTGAAATTCCAATTCTTTTTTTTTTGGATGGACACAAACATGGAAGAAACAAAACTGGGAATTAGATAATGCCAATTCTAGGCATATTCTAGCTACCAAACGGGCCTAATCTAAGAAGACGAAGTATAGGAAGACAAAGAACCTGAAGATGAGGAAGAATGGAAGGAGAACATGATGATAAAGAGAAGATAGATGATTAATGCATGTACATGCACTACAAATTCAATCAAGGAAAATTCAATTTGTAAATTTTATGGATGTATTCACAATAAATGGGTTATTGTTTCTTACCAGCTATTATAACTTCATTAGCAAGGAATTAGTTAAGAAATTATAAGCAAAATAGATCACTAACAATTAGATAGGGGGTAAATAGTTTGTTATTTTATATTAGAAGATTTGTATAGATAGATGTGTTTTACAATTTAAAAAATATGTTTTTGGATATGGATAGATTGGTTTTCCATTATCTTTGGCTAGAATGTTTTAGAATAATAAACATTAATGTACAAAATTAGTTCGTGAAGCTTTGGTATAAAAATAAAAAGTCACATTACAACATATTAAATACATAATTAAGTCTAAAAAAAAGTCAAGGAAGAGAAAGCTCAAGAATCTACTAAAGGCTGCACCAATTAATTAAAGGACATAAGAATCAAAATGTAAAGAAGAGAGGAGACAAGTAATTCTTTTCAGGAACCAAAAAAACATGTTGCAACTGATGGTGAAGAACCTTTTAAGGTTCTAGTGATAGAAAAGGGTGTCATATATAGACATCCACATTGTAGTGAGAGGCAATAATCATGGAGGTGTGGTAATATAAAAATGAACAAGACCTTCATTGTAGATATACATGAAATCAAAGGAATAAATATAATAATTAGTGGCATCACATAAGTGTAGAAATCAAAGGAAAAGAATCACATAGGTGTAGAAAAATGTGGAATAGGGATGGGATCTAGGTATCATCAAGCTCAAAACATTGCGAAGGTCAACTATAAATGGTTGGATGATTGGTCATGACATCACATTTATAATAATTTATAACAATCATGCAAGTTGACTTCTTCTCACGTTTCAAGGAAATATAATGTCCTATAGAGTTGACTTGTTTTGACCCAGAGAGATGATATTTGAATGTATGTAGGTAAATGTGGATGTCACTTGTTGCAAACATCTCTTTAGTTACATATATCAATTTGGATAGCTAGTGTAATAATTTATCTTAAATGATGAGTTGTCATTTTTGGATTACATCTCCATTATGTCAACAAGAGGTGGTTTATATAGAGAAGACAAAGTCATTGTAAGAATTTTTTGAATATGATATTGTATTAGAGATCTCTTAGAGATATAGTGTGGAGTGACTTCTTCTAGAAATGGTATTGTACAATATTACCTTACCTCAATGATTTATTCTATTTTAGCATATGTTGGATATTATGGGATCTTGGCTCACACACATCTCATGTGTGTTATGTGATCTCTATCCTACATTATATTATTACAAGTATTATATATGTGCATCTTATTAGTGTATGATATCAATCTAGTTCTCTTATAGTGGAATTTATCAAGAGGTCATTGTTAGATTTTGGGAAATGATAGAATTTATTGTAGATGTTCCATGATGAACCATTATGGTTAATGCACCTAGGAAATTCATCACATGAAACTTGTTGTCCCCATAACATATCCTCGGCCAAATTTTAAGACCTTCAAAAGATTTTAAAAAGAATTTTTTTATAATTAATTATAAAATTTTCAAAACTAGCTTATCCCTAAATTTTTTTTTATGAACCCTTCGAACAAACCAATAAGTCTTTGACATAAAATTACAATTAAAAAAATGATCCATTCAAAGTTCCAATAAATTATTCTAATATATATCTTTAAAAAAATCATTAAAACTTTGTTTGACCGACAAAGTTGTCTATCAAATTATGCAAAATTTGTCCCCAGGAGAAATTATATCAATTGACAACTAAAGATGAAGTGGCCACCACAAATCCACTATATTCCAATAACTTTGTCAACTGACGTATATTCCAAACAAAAGATCCATCGATGGCAACTTTCAAGAAAATACGAGCTTTTGGGCAAGTTGGAAATTGTCTGCAAATGCCCATTTATAAACACCCATTTGGTCATCTCATGACAGATTCTCGCATTCTTTCAAACCCGTGTTGAACGGCTAGATGAAAATTGAGTAATTTCCTCCCAATTTCTCATACTTTATAGCCCATGATTTCTCAGCAGGCGGGCGTTGCACAAGCTATACAATTTTCCCCCTCCATTTGAAGTATGTCGCAGTTCAAGTCTATTTTAAGAATTTGATTAAAAGTATTAAGCTTCGATTCAGTGCTTCAATTAGGATTTTTCAATGGAGGAGCTCCAGGATTTCTTACCAATATTGGTGGAGAAATTGGGGGGAAAATATTTTATGGCAAAATTTTGTAATGGGTTTTAGCTTCTATCAGATCCCCAATTGGGCGTGATTACTTTGGAGAGATTGAGGAAAATTTTTGCTATTTTGGGGTTGGATTCTTTGACGGATTCAAAACCTTAGATAGTAGTGCAGGAAAGGGATCTAGATTGTGCCAGGGCTCTCAATCAACATGAATTTTGTGTGTTGATGATTAGATTGAGCCCTTCTTTCATGGATGAAGCTGAGAAATGGCTTGAGAGGGCTTTGCTTCAGGAATTTGAAGAAACCATACGGCAGATTGTACTCATTCACTAAACAAGAATCAGAATTTGAAATAGTGAAATAATGAAACCAGGCAAAAATATTCCCAAAAAACTTGGCGGACGGCCAAGATTGTTTCAATGACAGTCATTGTTGTCTCCAACAACTGAAACTATTGGATGCAAAAAATAGGTCGGGGCTTTCCAAAATGGAAATGCCTACAACGTAACAAGAGTCATATTATTAGACACCCGTTGACTACTAGTTTTTTAATGAGATACTTAATGACTACATAGTCAATGCGAACAAATATATGATAGAAAAAATGTAGTGTCTAAATTTTTTTGTTGTATAAATAACAATAAGCATTTCTTTCCATGACTATAAAAGTCACCTCAACTCCTTATAGATTCTTACTTGTGTAGTAGATAACATATTCTAGATTGTCTACTTTCTAATTCAAATAAACTCCCATGGGAATATTAGATGCATTTGTGTGTATATGAAATGTTAACTTCCAATTAGGTCCTCTAAGAACTAGTACTGGTGTGAGAGCCATTTTGAGAGATTTAAATGAATATTACCAATCGTTAGTCCATTCAAATTATACATCACTTGTGAGTAATACATACAAAGGTGCTAATATATTACTAAAATCCTTGATAAAATAATAGTAGTATCATTTATGAATGAGGAAGATTTTGACATCTTGTTTCTTTTTTGGTGCTTGTAACTCTTGAATGATCTGTATCTTGGTAGGGTCAACTTTATTCCTTCTATTGATAGGAAGTGACCAAGAACTACAACCTCCTCCATCATCATGAAATATTTTTCATTACTAAGGGAGATGTCATTTTATTGAAACCACTGTAGTACCTTCTCCAATTTTTTTAATTCCTCTTGAAAATAATTACCATAAGTTGTAAAGTCATCCATATAAATATCCATTGTTTCAAGTGCACAGTAAAAAAAATACTAAAGAGGGCCCTCTTAAATGTGGTTGGTGCATTACATAAACCAATGACAATATTGAATATGCATAAGTACACCATGGAAAAGTAAAGGTTGGTTTGTCCCAACATTAAGGAGCTATTTTAATCTAGTTATAAATATTAAATCCATCTAGAAAAGAGATGTACCTTTTGCTGAAAAGTGAATCTAAGACTTGATCGATGAATGCTAGTTGAAAATTATAAGAATGTGTGAGGAAGTGTTAGCATTGGTTGTCATTGATGTCAAAACCTCTTAACGACACTATCTATTTTGGTTGATGTTTGACATGTCCTATTAGTAGATGGTGGTGTAACAAGAGATTTTGGTTATATATAAGGAAGACTCAGAATGAAGACATCCCAGTTTTCCTGGTATGACAAAGGTGGATTAATGTATCGACCATAACACATTCGAGTTAGTACCCTATTAGTGGTAACAAATATTTTGTGTATCCATCTTTTGGTCTTGGTTGTGGCATTCAGATGGCTTCAGTAAATGAAATGTGTATATCTTATGTTTGACCTATCTATGGATCATATTGTACCGTGTTATGTTCTCTAATGTATGTCCTAGATTTAGGACTGATGCTATGAATTAAATGTAAATGTAATATGTGATGCATTGGTGATATAACACATTTGGCGTGAAGTCAACATATGTAAGATCAGATACTGGTATAAATAAAGAAAAACCTTTTTGTATCCAAAGGTGCAGGGTGAAGTAGTAATGTATACAAGTGTATGCATGTGTGGCTTGTGTGGATTATATGCAAAGTGACTATGAATCTATGCGAATGGGATTCATATTAGTGCAAAGAAGTCTATAGATATTAGAGGTGGATTCTATCTATTTTCATATCTTCCAGAAGTAAGTCCCTATGTATCAGGAGAAAGCCCTTATGTATTGATAGTGAGCCCTTGTGTACCGGTAGTGAGCCTATTATATCGGCAGTGAGCCAACCAACAATGAGCATTCTTACAGTGAGCCTTTGCACAAATCACCATTTTTGGTGTCACCTAATAGGTATTTTTATATTTCATGAGAATTAGCTTCTCCAATTTTCCCCATCTTGGATTTTCCATGTAAAATATGGTGCTCTTTATTTTGGTGTATCTGTGTATTTCATGCTTATATTTACTATGGATGTCTAACGTGCTAAACCGTCCAATCTTAAGTTGTTATTGGAACTCTTTAAATCTTAACCGACAGAGAGAAAGTTATTTTAATAGTTCTGTGGGAATAATTGATTCACTCCCCCCCTCTTGATTATTCAACTTGTTCAAAAATTAGTATCAGAGCCTGGTCCTTTGCAGATAGAGATTAACCGCTTGAGGGAGATATTGGAAGGTTGAGTAGATGGAAGGAGGTTTATACTATGAAGAAGATTGATAGATCATGTTGAGTGATATTGAAGGTACTGAATCACAAAATGAAGAACTGAAGGAAAACTAGATGGAAGCACATACCTATATTACAAAACTAAGAGATCATATTAGAAAGTTCAAAGCAAGGCACAAAGAAGTCAGTAAAAAATTGAAAGAGTCAAAGAAGAGAATTGCAGAACTAGAATAAGAATTGTTTGAACTGATAGAATCAAAGGATAACTATGCAGATATGATTTTAGAGAAAAATAAAGGTGATGAAAAGGCTTGGAAGGAAGATTCCATTAGATCTAAATAAAAGTACAAGGATGCTTGGATCATAAGATCTGAACTAGAAAAAGTATTGGAGGAATGGAAAGTAACTGAAATTTTTTTCAAGGAAATTATCAGGAAAAGTACAGAGCAGAATGGAAAGTTAGAACTAGAATTAATGAGGCTAAAAGAAGAATCTAAGGCATGTGAAATCAATACTATCATAGATAAATTATTGAATACACCGTAATAATGCAAGGATAAAGAAGGTGCATAATTTACCAGTGAAATTTCGAAGCATAATGACAAAGGTAGAGAGGTGATGGTTGAGGAAGATGCAAAATTTGAGGCAACAAGTTATATTAGAAATCAAAACTCACCTGAAAAAATGTTATTGGTGATACAACCAAATTCTCAAAGGTATTTATCTTTTACAATTATTTTTACATTTGCAATAAATTTGGTCATAAAGCAATAGATTGTCAGATGAGAAGAATAAGAAGAACACAATGTAATAAATGTCATAAGTTTGGTAATGGAGCAGTGGAGAGAGCGAGTGGGAGGAGGAAATTTCAAAAATTTCCTGCCCAACGGCTATGGAGGGCCAAATGGGCAAATGCAGTGTTTCAAACCTTTCAAGAATCACATGGGCTTGGAATACTCAGGTAAATTCTGGGGGAAAAGGGAAAGAAATGAAAAGGATCCTGGAGTTTGGGGACACCAATACAAAAAAAGTTCCAAAACACTTGAAATCGATAGGGTTTTCCTCCTCTACGTACCAATGAATTTTAAAAAGGCCCAAGCAAGGAATGGCGACAGAGGCCTTTTAAGAGTCTACAACACAATAATGAAAGATTTTTTGACTTTTGAAGAATCGAGCAAAAATTCTGGAGATCAAAAGAGAATGCTACAACAACAGAGCCAACCAAACAAGTATTCCCAAAAATCAATATCAGTTGTGTTACTAATGTTCTGATTGAAAACATTGTCTGGAATGTATCCATTACCTTTTTATAAGAGCATGCTTTCTTTTTAAAATGGGCTGGGAAATGTCCAGCGATGAGTTTGGTCAAAGGATGGTGTTCCAAGACTTGGCTTTCACCCTAAAAACAATGTTGAATGGTTTTTACTTGGTGACTGCACCAACCCGCCAAGACAAGGAATATGCATTGAATCATGGCCCTTACTTGATAGAGGGGAAATGCCTTTACCTCACCGACTGGTCTAAGAATTTTGACCTTGATAAGGAAAAAGTTAAAGAAATAACATTATGGATTCCACTTCCTAATCTACCCCATGAATATTGAGGTTTTGAAACCCTAAGTATCTTAGGAAATATGCTTGGGACATTTCTAAGGGCTGAAGAATGTCTCATGAAAAGTAACTACTCCACATGCCCTAAATTATTGATAATGTGGCAGGAAGCTCACCCCCTCCCTGACAACTTACTTATTACCACAAAAAGTGGAGTGTGGACACAAAAAGTGGTGGTGGAGAAAGAAGGTGAAGCCTTGATGAGAAGTAACAGGCTTAATGTTGCGGAGAAAGGTGGAATGAAAGCAAAATGGGGTGAAACCGACTAGATAAATAATAAAATAATCCTTATAATTGAAGAAAACCAATAATTTCAATTTATGGAAGCAGAACTGAACAAAAGTATCCTAGATAAAATGATGGACATGCAGGATAAATCAAATACTGATGGGGATATTAATGGAAGACTCATAGAGGAGATTAATGGGACCATGGAGAATGAATACATGAATGGTAGGAATAGTTTCATAGAAATGAGAAGTGAATTTATAGATTCAAGGGATTGTGGGGTTATGAGTGTAAATGAAAAAAAGAACCAAGTGAGAGAGTCAAATGAAAGTTAGATTCAAAGAGGCATGGAAAATGATAGCTTTGAAGATAGGTCACTGGTTAAACTCATGGAAAATAATATTTTTCAAGGAGGTATTACCACTAAGGAGTTGCAATGCATGTCCCATGGTTCATTTGGGATCCCACAACCCATAAATCTCTCCTGTATTGATGTGGATGGTATAAGCAGAGCTTGGTGTTTGGATTCTTTGCTTATATCTCCATCTCCCCAAAATGAACCAAGCCCACCGAATGTAAGTTTAAATCAAGAGGTGATTGGGAAAGAAATAATAATGGAATGCCCCTATGTAGATGGAGGAATAAGTGAAATTGATGCTTACAAAGATATACAAATCTCCCCTATTCAAAATTTGGATAGTTCCTTTGAAAATATCAAAGATAGCAGTGGAAATTTGTTGGATTAGGATGGTGAATTCCCCAATTCTACTGATGAAGATGAGGAGGATATTTTTGGTCTTGAAGAGGTGGTCAATGTGATAGAGATAAGAACTATAACACAATAGTTCACTAATAAATCTAAACCTTCAGTGGGGGAGAAAAAAAAGAGAGGTAGAAAGTCTAACAAATTGAGGCTAGCCTTAGCAGGGTGTGCAGTAAACCAAAGCAAATTGCTGATCACGGGGAAGGGCTTTGTCCCTCCCTGAGAGCCATGAAAATCCTATCATGGAATCAGGGGCTACAATGCCCCTGATAAGATTTTCCTGATCAAAAGAGGCTTTGATTAGGTAAAACTGGACATTACATTCTTACAAGAAACAAAGTTGAGTGGAGAAGATTTAGTAAGTTTTGCAAAAAAAATTGGTAGAAGGAAAAGTTGTTTTTCAGAGGCAATAGGGGCCTTCAGGGTACTCTATGTTCTATGGATGGATTCATATGTAGATGTAAAAATTATTAAAATTCATAGATCATAGACATGGATGGAAGTTAGGTCAAGACAACTACTCACTAAATTCCAAGCCTTGAATATATATGGCCCAAATAGTCCCATACAAAAAAGGACATTATGGCTGGAAATCTCAGACATCATCAATAGACATCTTAAAAAAATGTTTTTGCTAGGTGGTGATTTTAATGCAATTTTGAATATATTAGAGAAAAAAGGTGGACTTGGATGGACTAGGCAAAGTTAGAGGGATTTTTTTGACTTTGTAACAAATAATAGATTGGTGGATCTTGAATTAAGAAATGGAAAATACACTTGGACTAATAGGAGTGGATTCCTAAATATTACAGAGAAATTGGACCGATTTCTCTTGGTAGGGAATTGGGCTACCACTAACTTGACCTGTTATGTGGAGATACTACCCTTAACTGGGTCAGATCACTATCCAATAAGTGTTAGATTACAAGAAGACAAAGTTACAGATAGTTCTCCTTTCAAATTTGAAGCTATGTGGCCGCAACACAAAGATTTTCACACCCAAGTGGCACACTGGTGGATGCAAGCTCCGCCAAGAAGAGGTAATAAAGCTTTTATCCTTTTCAAAAAGCTGAAATTTTTAAAAGAGAAAATTAAAGAATGGAATAGAGTGACTTTTAAGAACATTTTTGTGGAAAAGGCAGCTTTAGAAAATGAACTTGGGTGTTTACACTCACATGTTTTCGCTAATGGGATGAGTGAAGTATATTTTATTGAAGAAAATAGACTAAATGAACTTTATAGTGAAGCCTTAAATAGAGAAGAAGTCTATTGGAGGAAGAAATCACGGGATCTATGGCTGACAGAAGGTGATAAAAACACCTCCTTCTTTCACAACTCTGTGAAGGTAAGAAGATCTCAAAATAAGATCTTTTCAATACAAAATAGAGATCCAGGGGAAATCAACCAGGAGATGGTCAATTACTTCCAAAGTATATTTTTAGAAGACCCAACAATGGTAAATGTAGATTTGTAACTGCACAACATTATCCCGAGGAGTATATCGGAGGAGCATAATACTATGCTCAAACAACCTTGCACACTCCTAGAAGTAAAGAAGGTAGTTTTTGATATGGGGGCACATAAAGTTCCAGGCACGAATGGTTTCTCAGCCATCTTTTACCAGTGATTTTGGGACCTAGTGGGAGTTGAAGTTAGGGAGGTAGTTGAAGAATCCAGGGCAGTGGGCTTCTTATTCCTTGATTTTAATAATACCTTTTTACTCTCATTCCTAAGAAAGAGGATAGATTGTCATTCGAGGATTAGAGATCAATTTCCTTGTGCAACACAATTTATAAGATAATATCAAAGGTGATAGCGAACGGATTAAAGAAGACACTATAGTCAATCATATTGGAGGAGCAGAGTGGATTTACTCTAATTAGATCTATCTATGAGGGGATTATTGTGGGACACAAAATTATTCACACCCTACAACATAATAAAGTTGAGAAAATGATGGTCAAACTTGATATCAAGAAGGCATATGATGCTATTAACAGAGCCTTCTTAATTAAAGTTCTGAAGTGTTTTGGTTTTTGTAAATAAGTGATTCAATGGATAGAGAGATGTATCACAACACCTAGGTTTTCAGTATTGGTTAATGGTATCCAACAAGGTTTTTTTAATACCACTAGAGGAATCCGCCAAGGAGATCCTATTTCCCCTTTCTTGTTCATCATTATGGCTGAAGCTCTTGGAAGATTGATAAGGGCTGAGAGAGATTTGGGGGCATGGAAGGGAATCAAAATGGCTGTAGGTATGGAGCCCATAACCCATCTCCAGTTTGTTGATGATACCAATTTGGTTGGGGAGGCCTCTCTAAGGGAAGCAAGGGTTATTAAAAGAACCCTGGACCTATATAGCTCTACCTCTGGGCAATGTATAAATTGGAATAAGTCAAAGGTCTATTTTTTCAATGTAGACCTTCGAAAACAAAGGGAAATATGCATAATTATTGGGGTTAGAATAGGGAAACTACCCAGAAAGTATCTTGGGATACCACTCTTTAAAGGAGCATCTAAAGCTAATCTTTGGAAGGATCTAGTTGGGAAATGCTCTAAAAAGCTAGAAGGTTGGAAGATCAAGTGGCTCACCTTTGCAGGAAGGATTTTATTACTCAAATCAGTCATAAGTGTAATACCTGTATTCTCCATGATGTGCCTTAAGATACCTAAGAAAGTCACACAGTTAGTAGCTGGAAGAATGAGGAAGTTTCTTTGGAATGGGAAGAGTGAGGAAGATAAATAGCCTTTGATTGCTTGGAAAAAAGAATGAAAATACAAAATAAATGGGGGTGTAGGACTGCGTGATTGTAATCTAATGAATAAAGCTTTGGGAGCAAAGATAATTTGGAATATGTATCATAATCCTGAGTTACTATGGGTAAAAATACTGAAAGCAAAATATTTAGATTCAATGGATAATGAGCACATTCTCACAACCCCAAATCCACCAAAAGTCTCTATTGTATGAAATTTTATGTCAAGTTGTCGGACATTAATAACACATCACATTACTTATCAAGTAGGAAATGGGGAGAAGGCCAAATTCTGGGATGACTCTTGGAATGGATACCCAGTGCTAGCAGCTAATCAAGAATATCAAGAGTTAAAACAAATTCTTGTAGACAGATTGGGATCACAGGTAAAATGCTATTTGGAACAGAAATAGAGCCCCTTGGGATTGGTGTGTGATTGGAAAGATGTAAGTAATCTGGGTCATACTGATTAGCAGTCTCTAATGATGAAAGGAATATTTGAGAATAGAAGTGTGAATATGTCCAAAGAGGATGATATTATAAAATGGTGTGTAACAAGTAGTGAAAATTATTCAGTAAAGATAGGATATCAATTCCTAGAGATAGAGAATGATCCTGAAGAATGGCCCACTAGGACCCTTTGGAGTAAAGAATGTTTACCCAAAGCTGGAGCCTTTGCATGGCTGGCTACTAAAGAAAGAATACTTACTAGAATGAGGACATAGAAATTTAGATTCACGGGACCCACAAGATGTATTTTGTGTGAAGAAGCTGATGAAGATGTTAATCATATGTTAGTGACATGTAAAGTTGTTGCTCATTGTTGGGAAATGCTAAAAATGAGGTTAGGATGGCATGGACCCTTATCTAATAAATTAAAGGAGATCTTCTAGAGCTGGCCTAAACCACCAATGAAGTCCACCTTCTCCTTAGCATGGAATGGAAACCCCTCAATACTTATTTGGGAAGTCTGGAAGGAGAGAATGATGACATTAATTTTGCCATTAGTACATTTAGTGAAAAACATTGACAGAGATCATCGGTACAAGCATTACCAGTGGACTACAAGCATTACCGACAAATAGCGAGCATACCCGACAGAACACAGAGGTCATGAAAAATGCTAAGTATGGAATTGATCGACGAACACTGACAAGTGTTGCACCGACAAAGTGAAAAGGAAATTACCGACGGGTCAATAACATAACATTGAGATCATCACCGACGACAGTTTTGAGAACAAAACTGACAGAATAGAAAAGGCATACCCGACGACCAGTTCAAGAAAGGAACACTGACGATAAAGAAAACTAACCGTCAGAACCGACAGTCAGTTAGAGAATCTACAAATAGTGGATCTGAGTTTTACACGACGGATAAAGCAATGCAATTCTATTTATAGAGTTTTAATTTTTTTTAAATCATAGCTTGAGGGTCAAGCAAGCTTTATGTAAATGTTTTAAAGCATCCTAACGGATCTAAAACATATCTAACTAAAGATTAAGGTCAAGTTGTAAACCTTGAATCTAGAGTTAACTTGCGAAGAGTGAATCAAGAATTGAGCCAAAATCTAGTATAAATAGATGTTCAAATCTATTGTGAGTTATGAATTCATTATTGTTGATAGCCACGAAGAGCATCTAAGGAGAAGAAGGCAGAATTCATGCAAAGTTCAGAAACATATCACATCAGTTGTCAAGAACACACAAAGGCTACCGACAAGCAGACAAAGGTATTATTCAATCATGGAAGGATGATTACTTATACATAGGAAGCTTTATTGGATATGTTATCAGCAATTAGAGATTGCATACATCATCAGATCAAAGACTTATGTAGTTGCATTCTAACAAGTGCATCACATCTAAAATCCTTTTGTAGAAGGTGGACTTAACCATTCTTTACAAATCTCTTAACAGAGTGCACACTTAACAGTGTTGCTAAATCTTCAAATGAACTAGATCTTAATAGGTCTCCACTATAATACTCCTAACATGGTAGGTCATCAGAAGTGATCAATTGTAAGCCTTAACCGACCCCTTCTTATCTGTAGATAGTGAAGTCTTGTGGGTAACAATCCCCACCGCAGTTTTTACTTCCTAACAGGAGTTTTCTGCGATATCATATCTTGTGTTATATGTTATCTATTTTCATGAATGTTTCTTTTATGGGTACATATTAAAGAACTTATGATATGATTGAATATACATAAAGAAAGATGAACAGTTAGATAAGATAATTTACAAAATGATGATTAAGGGTTAATGGGCTAACCAAGAAAATTTTTAGAGGTACTGATTCACCCCTCCCCTCTCAGTACATCATTCCA
>MU223836.1:2028588-2050452 GCA_018584345.1 Thuja plicata | reverse complement strand
CAAAGAGTTATTATGGTGATATATATTTTATTCTCTTTGTTGATGATTACTCTAGAATGATGACAGTAATGTTTCTAAAAGATAAATCTAAAGCATTCAAGATGTTTAAATGGTACAAAGAAATGGTTGAAAAAAAAGTGGTAAAGAATTAAAATGCTTAAGATCAGATAGAGGAGGGGAATTTATTTCAAATGAATTCACTAACTTTTGTAATGAGCATAGAATCAAAAGACAGGTCTCTGCACCAAGAACACCACAAAAAAATAGAATTGCTGAAAGAAGGAACATATCCATTGTTGATTGTGCAAGGACATTGATGATAGAGAAAGGCATCACCCAAATCTTCTGAAGGGAAGCTGTCAGTATTGTTGTTTACACATTGAACAAAGTACAATTGAAGAAAGACACCAAGAAGACACCTTATGAGCTATGGTATGGTTACACACCCAATGTAAGTTACTTCAAAAATTTTGGTAGTCAATGTTATATCTTAAAGGATGATAGAAATGGAAAGCTTGACTCCAAAGTGATGAAGGAGTCTTTCTATGGTATTCCACCAAGAGAAAGGCTTATAAATGTCTCAATAAATCCTCTAACAAAATTGTCGAAAGTGCAAATGTAAAGATAGATGAATTTGCGGAGAAGAATGAAAAGGAAAGCACAAAAGAACCAAAGGACTACAATAGGTTTGTCTACAATGAAGAACCTGACACTCTACCCAAGCAACAATGTATAGCTCCTGAGCAACAAATCATTGCACCCAAGCATTAGGCTACAAATATCGATAATCAGGATATTGCTCAAAATGATGTACCAAGTGATGGAGATCAAAATGAAGGACAAAATGATGACCAAGATGATAGACAAAGAATTGAACCTGTACTTTCTAGATATGTCAAAAGGAACCATCCACAAAACTAGATCATTAGAGATAAGAAGGCTGGTATGAGAACCAAAATTGAGTCTCTAAACACAAGATGTCTTATTTGTGATTACGAGCCAAAATCTATCAATGCAACACTTGATAATAATGAATGGATTAGTGCTATGAATGAGGAGATTGAGAAGATTGAGAAAAACAAGACATGGACACTTGTACCAAGACCAGATCACAATAATGTCATCGGTACAAAATGGATATTAAGGAATAAACTGAATGAGAATGGAGAAGTCACCAGAAACAAAGCAAGACTAGTATGCAAGGGGTATGCACAAGAAGAAGGGATTGAATATGGAGAGACCTTTGCACCCATTGCTAGGCTAGAAGGAGTGAGAATATTACTTGCTTATTCTGCATGTAAAGGATTCAAGGCATACCAAATGGATGTCAAGTATGCATTCCTAAATGGAATACTTGAAGAAGAGGTATACATTGATCAACCAGAAGGGTTTGTTGATCCAGACAAGAGGGAAATGGTATGTAGACTACACAAAGCCTTGTATGGATTGAAACAAGCACCCTGAACCTAGTATGAAAGACTTCATTCCTATCTCATAAGTATTGGATTTGTAAGAACTAGTGAAAACAATAATCTTTATTTGAAGGAAGATATCGATGCTAACATTTTGATTGCTGAGATATTTGTTGATGACATCATATTGGGAGGCAATGATATGCTATGCAAATCATTTGCAAATGAAATGAGCAAAGAGTTTGATATGTATATGTTTGGAGAGATCAAGTTCTTTCTTGCTCTACAGATCATGCAACAAGATGAAGGTATTTTCATTACACAATCCAAATAAATAAGGAAGTGTCAAAAATATTCAAGATGGAAGATTCCAAACCAGTTGGAACATCGATGGCAACTAGATGTAAGCTGAAAAAGGAGGATAAGTCATTAGAGGTAAATTAGACTTTGTACAGATCAATGATTGGAAAACTAATGTATGTTGTACATACTAGACTAGATATTGCACATGCAGTAGGAATAGTTGCAAGATTTTTTGCTAATCCCAGGGAATCACATATGACTGTTGTGAAAAGAATCCTAAGATATCTAAAGAATACCTAGGAATATGGCTTATGGTATAGAAGAGAAGGCAAATTTAAACTTAAGGTCTTTACCGACGTTGACTGGGCTGGAAATATTGATGACCAAAAGAGCACAATAGGAGGAGCATTCTTTATGAGTGACAGACTTGTCACATGGATCAGCAAGAAGCAAGGATGCATCTCTCAATCTACTGTAGAAGAAGAGTATGTTGTTGCTGCTGCAAACTGCTCAAATATTGCATGGATCAAACAATCACTGGAAGGTATGCATATGAAAATTCTTGAACCAGTAATTATCTATTATGATAATACAAGTGTAATAAACATTTCCAAGAATCTAGTTCAAGTATAATTATTTGAGAGAACAAGTTCAAGCAAAAGAGGTGATACTTGAGTATGTACAATCTAAGGAACAATTAGCCGATATCTTCACCAAGCCACTGCCCAAGGATGCATTTGAATACTTGAGAAAGAGACTAGGGGTCAGACCCTTGTGTACTGGTCAGTAAAATGACTAGAAGGTTGCATCAACCTATATATTATCAGAATATCATTCATGTTGATGCAAGCAAAGAGATGGACTTCAAAGATAAATCTATACACAACAAGGTATTTATCTACTCTGAGCACCAGAATTGTTATATTGCCAATGGATTGGGAAATTCAAGGAGTATATTATGGATAGAAAGGATTTGTTTGGCATTACTGTCAAAAATATTTGTTTGGCATTGCTGTCAAAGGGAGAGATTATATCCATTATCACCTTAGGTATCCATTATCACTCAGGGAAAGATTATATCAGGAGAGATTATATCCATCACATTATCCAAAGGGAGAGATATAATAAGAAAGGGAGAGTACATACAAAGGGAAAGAATTGCTGACAATGACATCAAATAAAATAGAATAGTGAAAGGGAGAGAGTTTGACATAGGATAAGAACACATCACATATGAGAAAGAAAATATTCTACATCTATCCAATAAAGGGATTGAAGACAAAGAGAAAGCTGCAAGAATCAAATCTAAGCTATAAAAGCTTACTGAGGACTAGATATTTGTATCGGTTATAGTTCTTTAGATTGGTAGTTTGATGAACTTCAACTGTTATATTTCATATTGTATTAGTAATAATATAGTGTGATAATGTAGTGTGTTTCCATCAATGCCAAAGGGAGAGATTGATGAACTATAACTGATTGAATGTTTGAAGATGTTAAGTTGATGATCACAGTGACATAGAAAGTTTATGCAAGACATTAAATCAGTTAATGTATTGTACTGTCATTGATGTCAACTTGATATAATTTGTATGGTAATGGACATATTGCTAAAGAATTCAAAGAACCGATGAAACAAAGGCTATGCTATCAGTAATGCATATAAGTCAATTATTCACAAAGTGACTAGATACACTGACGGAGTGCACATCGACGGAGTGCAAACCGATGGTCAAAGTAAAAGAGCAAAGTCACAGTGTTACCCGATGAGAAAATGCACAACATTACTAATGAGAAAAGTCACAATGATTCCCGACAATAAAATGCACAACATTACCGACGAGCAAAGTAACATTGTTGCCCGATGAGCAAAGCATAGTGTAACCCGACAGATAGAATTACAGTGTTGCCTGATGAACGGAGATCCCGAAGACAACTAAAGTCACACTGATGGAACAGTCATTTATCACTGATAACTAATTGAAGTATTGAGCAAAAAAACATAGAGTTTAGAAATGACAAAATGCTTAGCTGTCAAGAGCTAAAAAAAGACTTAACTGATACTTATCATTGTTTTAATAAAA
Source organism: Thuja plicata (assembly GCA_018584345.1). Taxonomy (NCBI): domain Eukaryota; kingdom Viridiplantae; phylum Streptophyta; class Pinopsida; order Cupressales; family Cupressaceae; genus Thuja; species Thuja plicata. The sequence goes on along the minus strand of MU223836.1, from coordinate 2,046,653 downwards.
AAAATAAAGCCAGAGATAAGTAATGGATTTAAAGTTGCTTTGTCCAGTTGGAAAGAAGATCTCAATGAGATAAAACTGAAGTTTTTCTTTAAATCTAATTGGAAAGAATTTTGGATCACGCCAAGATCAAGAAAATCAAGAAAGCCAAGAAACGGTGAAATCATGTCTATAAAGAGATAACCTAATTCATTACGAAAAGAGTGGTGAAGGGGAGTGAAAAGAGAATAGATGTTGAAGAGATTTTGAAGGAGAAGAAAGTCTTCATTCAGACCTGATCAACAAGCTGAGGAAAGAGCTAGATTTTGTAGACACCGAAAAACAATGAAACAACATCACAAAGCAGAACAGTGTGGAGCAAAGGTATTGAATTGATAATATTGATCAGAAAGGTAATGTACTTACAATAGATCTGAAAATCTGCAATTCAAGTTGTATATGTGAACAAATCAATTTATTGTTTCAGTTTAACCATTGAAGCATCAAGTCTCTTAACCGAGCAGGACTTAAAAGTCTTTTGTAATTGAGATACATCCCAAGGAGTATCAAAAAGTTTGATCATACAAAGTAGCATTGGATATGCCCGATACCTATTGACAGGCCAAGTGAGTGTTTGATCAAGGATGGTAGCATTAGGTGCCAGATACTAAGTGACAAACTATCTTTTAAATCCTCTAACAAGGTCACATCTAACAGTGTGTTTGTAACCTTTAACAGGGTTGGCTCCTAACCGAGCTCACTTCAAAAGAGTGAAAATTTGGGGTACCGGTCCCAGTGGTTTTTCCCTTAACAGGGTTTCCATGTTAAAATCCATGTGTTATGTGTTTATGTTTCATTACTTTACTGTTTTGCATTTCACATAAGTTATTTTGGATTGATCGGTATACACTAGTTATTTATTGTGTTTTGGTAAATAGAAAGACTACTTATCGGTAAACATATAGAAGAAGGTTTACAAAGCATTCCAACAAGTAGAAATTTGTTATAAGTATTTCAAGGCATTCATCTTATAGGACTGAAGATAACTAGAGGTATAGTTTGTGGTACTAAGTTTGAAGGGCTGATTTAAGGATTAATTTTTGAGGTCACTGATTCACCCCCACTCTTAGGTATTACTAACACATGTCACTATGCTAAATCATGCAAATCTGACAATACATTGACAAATAATGGATGTGATAGTCATACTACATAATTCAGTGGATCTCATAAACAAAATATAGAATGGAGAAATAAATTTGGTGATATAGAAGTTTTTATGGTACCCGTTCCTGGTACCGGTCCTACCAACAATTGAGTAGAATGTTGTGGCTCAGGGGAGTATCAAAGAATTTGAATCCTGCACCTCCCTTGATCTAGAGTGGTATCGGTTGCAACTAGTGTGATGTCCCCTTTTTGAAAGAGAATTTAATAAATAGTATTATAAATAAATTACAAGAGACAAAATTGTAAAAGTATGTTCCCTTTTTAAAATATAATTTAATAATAAATAATAATTAAAATATAAATTAATATAAATAATACCTAAATTAAAATATAAAAGAACTAAATTAAAATATAAAATAAATCTAAATTAAATAGAATTAAGTTTAATGAATGGTCAAAAGGAATGAAATGAAAAGATGTGACTCCCTCAAAAATGAGATATAAAAGGGAGAATAGAATTTCATTTGGAAGGGAGGAGAAAGAGAAGAAAATAAGAACAATGCAACAAACTTGGATGAATAAGATAAGACATTACACATAGAAAGCAAAAAGGGTAAATATATTAAAGAATATCCATTACTAAAAGGTATGTATATTTTATTTTGTTTATTTAAGATATTAATATTTAATTCTAAGACTTGCATAAATCAATGATATAATTATTTAGATTTTTATAATGATATTTATTAAGTCATTAATTTCTAATGCAATATACTTCATATTATTATGAAATTAATTCATATTATATAGTTAAACAAAAGTAACTTAAATATATTTAATAAGGAATATATATATAAATTAATGATAATTGAGTCATATTTTACCGGTATTTATGATTCATGAATATTTTGTTTTGACATTATCGATGTGGTAATGAATTTTATTATGTTTCCTAATAATGGATAATGAATTTACACTTCCTCTAGTAGCCCGGACATATGAATCTTATATTCACCCAAGCTATGTAGAGATCAAAATTAATTGGCAATTTGAGATTGTTATAGTCCCGTTGCCAATGACAATTCGAGGTTGATATAGCCTCGTTGCTAAGTTAAGAGTAATGGAAATTCAAGGTTGATATAACCCCGTTGTGCATTTAAGATTGATGGCAATTCAATATTGGTATAGTCTCATCGCCAGTTTAAGATTGTTATAATCTCATGTACGAAATATATATACTGACAACCAGTCATATGCATATGCGTAGGCTTGGATAACGTTTATTGTTTCCAAGAAGACTTAGGAGCAGTGCTCTATGGGAAGATGTGCCGATAGTATGGGTTGCTTAGAATGGATCCTATATCCTTCAAGTAGAGAACCTAGAATCCCGTGAAGCCTGACCTAGAAGCAGCTCTAAGGTTCAAATCCCCCTTACTAACTTAGGATATAGAGATAATAGGTTGAGTATTATATATTAGTTTCTACTAATGATGGTCTTGCAGGGAATTTATGTAAGGAAACAAGAAGGGGCATTACAAATAGTTTGTTACTATTGATAAAGGAAAAGCATTAGTGATGACAAGATATTTTTTAATGATTTACAAGAGAAGTTCATTGATTACATCAGAAATAATCAATTCGAGTGGGATTTTTCAATTTTGTGGCTTTTAAAAGGAGATTTTTTTGGATCAGTTGGTATTATAACATGAAGGCTTTTATTTAGTTGCAGAGAACTCAAGAAAAAAGGACTTGTGAAGAATCATGGCACCTAAATTGGTTGTTCATGTCGGTGTGAAAAGGAAGAAGGAAAAATATATATCTTTGAAAAAATTCAATCAGGAACAAATAAAGAAGTTGGAGTTCAGATTTCCAGAAGAAGGAATGCATAAAGTTAGAGAGATAGGGCTCAAAATTTGGGGAGAATTCCCATGGTGCGATGATAAGGATTTCATCCAATTCATGCTAAAGAAATTTCAGGGTGAAACATTGATGCTACACAGACCATGCATCATAACAAAAGAAGTAATTAAAAAAATTACTGGTCTATGTAACGTTGGTGAAGTTTCTATGAAGAAGTTGATCAGTTATGAAGGCATGGAAGCCCTAATAGTAATTAGAAGAGATCAATGCAAATTCACAATTTATTCTATTGAGGATCCTATTATGAGGTATTTTGCACACAACATGTCTTACAAAATTCAATTATGAAATCGTGAAGGTTCTACTTCGTCCATAGTTGTGTACATGACATGTAAGATGTTGCATGAGAATGCTGAAATGGATTTATGCAAAATTTTGTTAGACAACTTATTGTTGGATGTAAAGATGTCAGTATAATATAACTATGGTTTATGTTTTTGATCATTGGTTATGTGCTTGGTATTTTACTTCATGGACTCTTTTCCTGGAAAAGAAAATATTGTATGGAGAACTGACATTCATTTTCAGAAGATAGAATTATAGGTACCTGGAAGGGATGCAAAATCGAACATATGCCTAAAAGGCCTATTTCTTATCTCTTTAGGAGATTTTAGGTATTGGTTTGGAGGTTATCAGTGTTGTACTAATAAGGAAGTTTCATGAAGGTTCCTCTTCAGAACAAGGGAAACAGGAAGTGGTCATCAGTGGTTCACTCTCTGAACCTAAGAGGATAAAGACTTGTGAGAAAGGAAAAGAAGTTGTTAAAGTTTTGATATCTAATAGTGAAGAGGAAGTTGTTGGAAGAAATGTAAGTGCACCTAAAATAATGGAAGAAGCAAAAAGTAAAGAAGAATCAGAGGAGATGGAAGCTGAGAAGGAAACATAGAAACCCATGGTTTCACTGGCAAGATTAGAAGCTAATGATCCTGATGTGGTTAATTGTATGGTGGATCATAGAGAATTCAACAAAACTGGTGATTTGTGGGCTAAGTGCTCTACGACTGATAGAACCCTATCCAATATATATGGAATGCTACCTAGTGACATGGTTATACATGTTGAAAAGAATTAGTTATAATTTAGTGCAAAATTTTGGTCCATGGAAAGAAAACTTCAAAAGAAGTGTGACAGTGTTATGCATACATTATCTTCGCTTATCGGAAAGACAAGATATTGTTTGGGGAAAATATTAGGACTCTACTGGTACTATGTTTGTTGGCCCGCCATTGTTGATGACTTTAGAGGACAATGTAAGGAGATTGAATCTGAGCTCAATTAGATGGGAAAAACCTATGATATTTTCAGAGATGGGAAATGCAGGAAAAAGATGAGATTAGGAGAACTATAGGTTGAGTTGTTGTCTCAGCAAAGGCAGAGGGATGACCTGATCAATACCTTCTATCTTGTGAAGGACATGGTGGAAGTCAGAATGGAACATGTTGTTGGCATCATAAATGATGCTGATAATTTTGAGTAGAAATTTCCTATTTTTTATTGGATAGGTTCTTTTGACAAATTTATAGAATGTGACCGTTTGTGTGCCCGGATGACAGCAATGATTGTAGAATGAAAGAAAGAGTTCCTTGTCTTGAAGGAGATGTATAAAAATGTATTTATAGTAAAAACCATTATTTTACTATAGATAAGTTTACTTGGTTGATTTTTTTATCCTTTTCCATTATGACAAAAAGGGGAGAATTTTATAAGGAGAAAACAAAAGATAACATCTACTCAGGGGGAGTGTCTTTGGATTTTTGGCAAATCAATTTTTTTCTTCTTAACCTCTTTTGTTTTCAAAGTCTAGGGGGAGATTTTTATCTAATATATGAGGAAGTTATCGCATTGGTTGTTATTGATGTCAAAATGTCTTATGGACACTCTGGTTGTTTCGATTAGCGTTTGACATGTCCTGTTATTTGATGGTGGTGTAACAAGAGATTTTGGTTATATATAAGGAAGACTCAGAATGAAGATATCTTAGGTTTCCTAGTACAACAAAGATAGATCATTGTATCAGTCACAACACATTCGAGCTAGTACCCTGTCAGTGGTAATGACTATTTTGTGTATCCATCTTTTGGTCTTGGTAGTGGTGTTTAGATGGATTTGGTAAATGCAATGGGTATATCCTATATTCGACCTATCTTTGGATCATATTGTATCATTTTATGTTCTCTTATGTATGTCCTATTTTTAGGACCGATGCTATGAATTAAATATAAATGTAATATGTGGTGTGTTGGTGAAATCACACGTTTGGTGTGAATTCGACATATGTAAGACCAAATACTGGTATAAATTAAAAAGAACATTTTGTATTTGAAGGTGCAGGGTGTAGTAGTAATATATAATGTGGATTTCTAATGTGACAACTATTTTTGGTTTCACCCTAATAGGTGTTTTTACATTTCATGAGAATTAGCTTCTTCGTGGTTTTTCTCACCTTGGGTGTTTCTGTGTATTTCATGCTTATATTTACTATGGATGTCCAATGTGCAAAACTGACAAATATTAAGTTATTTTTGGAATTGTTTAAGTGTTAACTGATAGAGAGAAAGTTCTTTTAATAGTTGTGTGGGAATAACTGATTCACCCCCTCTCTCAGTCATTCAACCTGTTCAACAAAAATGATCTTCCCTAGTGGCTATATTGAGCTCCCTATAATCAATAAAAAATCACTATTTTCCTCATTTCTTGTGGTATGCATATTATTTCAGTTAATTTTCTATAATTATTATCAAGATATGAGATTTTTTTTTTTATATTACTCTCTCCACGAGATTAGTGTAGGAAGTTTTTTTTTCTACTTAACTTCCTTACAAAAGTCACTAGGGAAAAATTTGACCCCATGGGCACATTTATCCATGTCATATGCACTCACTTAATTTATGTGCCACATCTTGAAGACCATTATGATAATTGTGCAGATGAGTACCATGTGAGGGTTTGGGACTTCTACATATTAGTAGCATGTTTTTTTGTTTTCATTGATGTCAACCTATAGTATTTATGTTACCTTGTTGTATTAGTAGAGTTGTTGAGGCTATGACAGTGATTGATGAAGAATATTTGAAGATTTTTTGAGGCTATGATAGTGATTGGTGAAGAAGATTTGAAGAGTTTCTAAGGCTAAGACATTGATTGATGAATAATATTTTAAGATTAATATATTTAGATGATAGAAGTATGATTGGTTGGAATATGTAAGATCGTATAATAAAATGAATTTTACAATGCATTGGTGTCATATGGTTCTTTCTATGATTAGTTTTCTTTGAGTATGTTACACTTTAATGTTTCTAGATTCCTAACTGTTATGAAAAAGAAGATGTGTTGTTTGATTTGTTGATAGAGAGATTGATGTCAAAGATGGGTTGAACAAGCTTGGAGAATGCCATGCATTGATCTGCATTGGAATTTGAGGACATGCAATTTGTTGTACATGTTCATATGACTTGTGCAATATTTTAGTTCAAAGATCTTGAGTTTATTTTATTTGCAAGTGAAGATATGTTTCTCTGAGTTTAGTATGGTTATTTGTGAAGGTATCTATCCATCACAATGATTTGAAGTGAATATATTTAGGCCCTATGGGTCAATATATGTGTTTAAGATTGAATTAATAGGCTAAATATGTTTATTTCATGGTGTATTTGGATTTTCATTGCATAGTATACATCAAATGATGTTTTGGGTGGACCAATAACATATTTTCTATATGGTACATTTGGGTTTGGCTCAGGAGTGTGTTGCGATGATTGTAATTTAATGATTACATGTTTGGATGTAGTATTTTGATATGCTTAGATCTTCTTAATCTCCTGGGGTGGACCACATTAAGTATGGATTATTTTATTGGATGACTTTGTGTAAATATTGCATATCTTCTTTATGTCAACTTATTTGTTATTCTGATGGGCAAAAAGTATATATTTAGATGTGATGGATAGATTGAGGAGTACGTGAATGTGAGGATTATGTAAGATACATATGTGAAAATATATATGTGATGAATATTGATTAATGGATTAAATGTGAAGACATTGTGGAAGAGTTGAGAAAGGGCAAATGTATGAATTATAGAAATTGACAAAAAATTTGGAGTAATTGATCAGGAGATCTGATAAATTTTATTTCGTCATGTATTTTTTTATGTTTGTTGGAAGACAATGTATCTTTCAGGAAACTTTGTGCAGATCTCTTTGCTAGGGACTCTATATATGCCTAAAATTGGTCAAAGAAAATATTAATTAAATTCAAGCCATTTTAGGCAACAACCTACATCACAATGTTAAAGTTGCGACCCTCTAATCTGGGAGGTCTTGGGTTCGAGTCTACTTAATCTTAACAAATAATAATAATCAAATCTCAGCTTCAGCCCATTGCCCATCAAAAAAGTAAAATAAAAAAAATTCAAGCCATTTGGATTAATTAAAATAAAAAATTAATTATTTATGTAATTGAATTAACCATTTGACCATATAGTTCTTTAATTAAATAAATCCAACACATTCATAAATCATACATGGATAATTTAATTAATTATTTTGAATTAATTCCTCCTAAATTGTCTCACCTACCACTATATGACAAAAATCAAATTGACCAATGAGATAGGAGGAATGAGCACACATAGATCACAAATGGGCTTTGTTAATTTGACCATTCAATATTGGGGGAAAATCTTGACCATTCAAATTGGACACATCATCAAGCTCAACTCAACCTACATCTTGATCATGGTTAATCTAATTCACCCCCTACACCTCGAGATATCCTATAAATAGGATACATTTATTAGTGCAAATCATCCATTGTCATTTTAGAGCAAGGTTATCATGATATCTCTTGCATTTAGAGCATTGTTACTATAGTAAATTTAGCTTAAGTTCATTTAGAGTAAGATCATAAGGGAGGATTTGCATTATAATGTAGTGATTTTGATCATTTAGAATAGAATTTGCATCATTTATCATAGTATCTTCCATCATATTGAATTTTTCATTTTCTAGGTTGTTTCTTGAGGATCAAAATTACAGTTGTGAGAATAATTAAAGTCCCTAGAACTAGATATCCATAGAATGCTCATGATTTGTTTCAATTCAATTTCTTAACTAGTTGTTTATCTTGATTTTGAATTGATTGATCATACTAATGTTCTATTAATGTTTCTAGTTTGCAAATTACGCACACATAAATGACACCCACTGTGGGGCCCATGCCTCACTAACCTTAATAAATTTTTGAGCTTTTATTTTTGCATATTTTGCAATTGTAGGTTATGGATTACATAGAAGGTCTCCTTTGACATAAATAACATCATTTTTACACTAAAGTTCATCGCCTTTACACAAAATATTATCACCTCTGAGACAAAGAAAGTCACCTTTGCAAGAAAAATCATTGCTGTCAATTAAAAGGGGGTCACCTTTGTATAGAATTTTGTCACTTCTACACTTATTCTATTTCCTTTGCATAAAATTATGTCGCTTCTACACTTAATTATGTCGCTTCTAAGCCAAATTTTTTCAGTTTTGATTTAAATTTTGTCACTTTTAAATCTAAAGAAAATAATTGTGAAAAAAGGTAATTTTGCTTTGTAATGAATTGTAGATGGCTATGGTGAGGAAATCCAGGAAGGTTACTTACAAACTCCCTGATCATTTTTCTCAATTTAAGGGTGAACCCACAATAGTGGGTTACACTTTTTTGCCTGAACGGACATTGAACTCTATATTTTGAAAAAAACTTTCAGATTCAGAAGCATATTGTCGTTAAACCATTTAAAATTGGAAGATGAAGTAAATTAGATTCTTTTAGGATTTTCTGTCTAGATTCTAAATATAGTTTTTATTTTTTTATTTTTAATTGATTTGAATAGTTTTTTTTTCTCCCATGAAAACTGCTATGTTGCTGAAAATGTCATTTTCAAAGAGTTACATAGAGCATATTTTTTTTTCTGAAATAGATATCAATCTGCATCTTTCAAATTTAATTTTGTAACATCCATACAGAGGGCATGCAATTAGTTTGACTACATTATCATGATTATTGCATATTTTATCAACGTTTGAAGTTGACTAAACTGTAATTTTGACATAACTTGACTACATAGCTTATAACTTGTTGTGTATTTATCGAATTTCAAATTATTATTTTTTGATAGAAAGTAGATTCGAAGACGGAGGGAACTGTTATTTTTCAATTTTTATTTCTCCTTTCTACTATTTTTCATTGAACATCAAACTCAGAGGTTTATATTTGATAAAAACCTACATTCGATTAACGTAAAAAAACATAGGCCTAATAAACTCAAAAATTGTGAAATAAATATTTGTTAGAAAGATCATTTAGAGTACTTGTTATATGAAAAATGAAATCTCCTTATTGTTCCATTTAAGCCTTGTGATTGATCCCCGAAGCCATGAAATCTTTAGATTTTTGTCAAACTTTGCAAATTGCCCTTATTTAGGGACTTTCGATAGAAAGTAATTTCGATCGAAACTATTTAGTTTTGATAGAAAGTAATTTATATCGAAAGTACTTGATAATTTTAACATGGGTTAAGCCATTTAGCAACCTACTTTTGATCGAAAGTCACTTGTTTCGATAGAAAGTTATAGATGACTTTTGATAGAAACCTATGTTGGCCAGTTTGGTGCCATTTGGGTTCATAATGATTACATATAAATAAATATATGTTTTCCTCATCTTATTAATTTGAAAGCTGCAAAATAATTTGTATTTTGGAGAAGGAAGACTTTTGAAATTGATTTTTTTTGAATTTTGTCAAAATTTAGTGGAACAATTTTTCAACTTGTGATGGAAAATAAAAAGAGAAGGCTAAATAAGAGTACACGACATTATTAAGAAGAGACTGAACAAATACTACGTGAAGAAGCATGAGAAAAATATTATCGTAGGAAATAAGGTATGTATCTATCTCTTTATCTCTCTCTCTGTGTGTGGATATTTTAAGTTGATGATTAGGACTTGTCTTAATGAAACATGTAAGCATGATATTGCATTACCTAATTAGACCTAATTTGATAAAGAAGACCTAATTAGACTTAATAAGACTAATTAGACCTAATAAGACCTAGGTAACACTAATTAGACCTAATAATACCTAGAAAACACTAACTAGACCTAATAAGACTAAGAATACATTATTATATACCTAATTAGACTGAATGTGAGTATTATGACCCCTTAAGACCTAGTTATATGTCTAGTTATGACCCCTTAATATCATTAATAGGATGGGCCTTACACGTAATTAGACCTAGTTAGACCTAATATGACTAATTAACACCTAAGACCTAATTAGACCCAATTAGACCTATTAGGACATAATTAGACACAATTAGACCAATTAGGACCTAATTACACATAGTTATCTACGTCTATTAAGACCTATGATAGGTAATATGACTCCTTAAAACCTGTTAGGACATTATTAGACCCAATTAGACCTATGATAGGTTATATGACTCCATAAGACCTCATTAGACCCACTATGATTAATATGATCCCTTAAGACCTAATGAAATACCTAATTAAACCTATTATGACCTAGTTAGACCCAATTATATACATTTTAGGACCTAATATGAGTAATAGATCCAATTAGACCTATTAAGACCCAATTAGACCTATTAAGACCCAGTTAGACCTATTAGGACCTAATATGATTAATAGACCCAATTAGACCTATTTAGATCCAATTAGACCTATTAGGACAAGTAATATGAGTAATGGTCCTAAACTAATAGGAACTAAATTATGACGTAATTTGTTATTTAGTAATAAGATGTAAGAGTACCCCTTAAGACCTAATACTTGACTAATTAGTGCATAAATAATTTAAGACCTAATTAGACCTTTAATAAGACTAATTAACACCTAATATGAGTAATAGGACCTACTAGTACCTAATATGAGCAATAGGACCCCTTCTATGTGTAATTAGATCTATTTAGAATAATTAACACCTAATACGCTCGTACAATGACCCCTTAAGACCTAGTTAGACCCAATATGCATAATATGATCTCTTGATCTACCTAATTAGACCTATTAGGAAATAATTAGACTCAATCAAACCTATTATGACCTATTAGGTTATATGACCCCTTAAGACCTCATTAGACCCACTACGAGTAATATGACCCCTTAAGACCTATTAGCACCTAATTATATACCCAGTTAGACCTATTAGGACCTAATTATATCCAATTAGACCTATTAGAACCTAATTAGATCCAACTAGACCCATTAGGACTTAATTAGACACAATTATACCTATTAGGACCTAATTTGATGCAGTCAAGGCCGGAGAGATCTCAAAAGAGATGTCCAGACTTGCATCCAACAACAAAAACCACAACACAACAAGATATAAACAATATCAATTCAGATTATTCAATAATATGCAATTACACCAAACATATTGAGTTGTAAGGCCTTCTTGGTTATGATGACATACATCAACAAATACACTAATATCTATCACAAAGATCTTCTACAAGCTTCAAATCACCCCCTTAACTAGCCCAGACCTATAACAAACAATAATCTGGTAAGAAAACTCAAGACAAATCTAAACTTGAGCTCGCAAGACACCAAACAATCCTCTTGTTTCCTAAGCCTACAAGCTACTATCCCTCCAAGGTATCCTTCACCTAGTTCAAATCCGCAGACCTTTACAACAACTCTTCCACTACCCTCTTTTCTGCTCTCTCTACTCTACCCAAACTCCCCTTTTATACAACACAACCACAAGTTGGATTTACAATCAAAATAAATCAACCAAATACAAGTTGACATCAAGAATACAACACCCAACATGTTTTTCATCAGTCAACTTCCAACTAAAATTAAATTTTCATAGGAGAGTGAACCAAATCATATTTAGGTCTTCACACCTCCAACGATCAATCCAAAACTCAAGGAACGTAACCCCAAATTAAATGCACCAGTCAACAAGCCCAAACAATCAGAAAAACCCTGTTGATGATCAAGAACACCAAAACCAAGCCACTCGGTGAGAGGCACAACCAATCTAAACACAACCAAATAGACACCACCAAGAACAACATCGTTGAGCCCAGTCACCAAGTCCATTGGTGAAGCAACACATCTTCCAACCAAGAAGTGCCACCAAATGACTGAGAAACTTAAGTCTCCAATCAAGCTTGCTACCAAAAACCAAAACCAAGCCAAAACATCTTTTGGTGATACATGATTTCAAACTACCCCAAGATGCTCCTACATCAAACAACCTAGGTGAGGAAAGATGTTCTCAGCATCTCAAAAAACATATGTTGGGATTCAACACATAGATCCCAAAATGGTTCTTGATATACATGTCCTTTGATTTCTCAACCGATACACCCATGCCTCGGTTCTTCTTCTGCTTCCTATTACCACTAGCATCCTCTGATGTGCCTTTAGATATATGAACCTAAATGTCTAAACCAACCTCTGCAGTCATCTCATATCTCCTTCCAATGCTTAAGTTTCTCCTTCTTTTCTCTCCATCCCTTAAAGGAATCAAAGTAAACTTTTGTCCATCTTTTAGGATAGTAAAGTGATTCCTCTTATAGTCATGAATAGCCTCCCTATCATACTGCCAAGGTATTCCAAGTAAAACATGACAAGAACTCATCTCCACAGTGTCACATAATACTTCATCCTTATAAGAACCAATGTGAAAACTTACCATGCATTGTTCCTTCACTTCTACTGCATGATCTTGCAACCAACTTATCCTATAAGGAAAAGGATGTTTCAACCTCCTTAAACTAATCTTCTGAACCATCTCCTTAGAAACCAAGTTATAAGTACTCCCTCCATCAACAATCATCTTCCAATATTTACCACCAAAATTACACATAGTCCTGAACAAGTTCTTCCTCTGACAAGAATCAACTTGTTTCGTGGGCAATAATGTTCTCCTAAGCAAAATACTCACACCTTCCACCTTAGGTTCATTCTCTACAACTTCATTCACCACAACATCTTGGTGACTACCAACCTTTGTATCTGCATGGGGACATTCAAATGACCGATGTCCTTCTTCACCATAGTTATAATAGGTACCTCTAAATACACCTCTACCTACATTTCTTCTTGGTTCAACAAGTTTTGGTTCCTCCTCAACTCTTGATTTATCCTTTATCAACTACTCTTCCTTCTCTTTCCCTCAAGAATTACCATGATGTCTTCTCTTCAACTTAGCTTATGCCGTTAGGGCATACTGGTAAGAATCCTCATCTAAATCAATCTTCAACATACCAATCTCATTCTGGATATTGAATCTCATACCATTAATATACCTTTCCACCTTTTTCCTTATAAAGTTCTCTGTATCCAGACTGAATAGTCAACTTGTATAACCCCTTGGTATAGTCTTTCACAGTCATCTCTTGCTATTTTAGATTTTTTAATTTCTTAAACAACTCAAGTTCATAGTTGGCAGGAATGAACTTAGCTTTAAGTTTTTCCACCATCAACCTCCACCGATTGATCTTCATCTCGCCTTCTTCTTCTCTATCTCTCTGCAATTCTTTCCACCAAAGAGAAACATGTCCCTTTAACTTAGTCTATGCTATCCTCACTCTAAGAGGATCTCCAATGTCTTCCAGCTCAAAGTAGTCTTCTAACTCACCGATCTAATCAATCATATCCTCAGGTCTCAATGTACCTAAGAAATTGGAAACCTCCATTCAGTAACTTGTACCCAACCAAGCACTAGATCTCTAAAATTGATTAGTTTTGTCTTCACCAGATCTCTCCATTTGATCGGATCTGTCATCTCCACTAGATCCAACAAAATCAAAGTTTTTAGCAGCTTCTCCATAAGCATATTTTGTTCTAGGACCTCTCTGCAATCCATCAAAAACATTTCTGATTCCCTCCATGACTTCATTCCTCACTTCAACCATCTCATTATGGATCTCATCTCATAGATCCTCTTTCATCTGATCAATCATCCTAGGGTTTATCCTTTGAGGAGGCATCTTCAAAACCTTATTGCAACTACCTCTGATCGATGATATGTTAACCAGGGAGATACCAAGAATCACAACCCTCTGCAACAAATCCAAGTTTTGAACATGAATTTGTAAACACCACTGGCATTGAATTATCTCTGATACCACTTGATGTAGTCAAGATTGAAGAGATCTCAAAAGAGATGTCCATACTTGCAGCCAACAAAAATAACAACAACAGAAACCACAACACAACAAGATATAAATAATATCAATTCAGATTCTTCAATAATATGAAATTACACCAAACATGTCGAGTTGTAAGGCCTTCTCGGTTACGAAAACATACATCAACAAATAAACTAAGATCTATCACATAGATCTTCTGCAAGCTTCAAATCACCTCCTTAACTAGCCTAGACCTGTAAAATACATCAATCTGGAAGGAAAACTAAAGATAGATCTAAACTTGTGCCCGCAAGCCACCAAACAATCCTCTTGTTTCCTAAGCTAACAAGCTACTAGACCTCCAAGGTATCCTTCACCTAGTTCATATCCGTAGACCTTTACAATAACTCTTCCACTACCCTCTTTTCTTCTCTCTCTACTGTACCCAAATGCTCTTTTTATACAACACAACCACAAGTTGTCTTTACAATTAAAATAAATCAACCAGACACAAGTTGACATCAAGAACACAACACCCAGTGTGTTCTTCATTAGCTGGCTTCCAACAACCCTTAAATTTTCATAGGAGAGTGAACCAAATTAGATTTAGGTTCTCACACCTCCAACGGTCGATCCAAATCTTGAGGAACGCAACCAAAAAATTAAATGCACTAGTTGGCCAGCCCAAACAATCAGAAAAACCCTGTTGGTGATCAAGAATACCGAAACCAAGCCACTCGGTGAGAGGAACAACCAAGTCGAACACCACCGAGAAAAACATCATCGAGCACCATCAAGCCCATTCACCGAGTCCGTTGGTGAAGCAACACATCTTCCAATTGATAAATGCCACCAAATGATCAAGAAACTCAAGTCTCTGACTAAGCTTGCTACCGAAAACCAAAATCAAAACAAAACATCTTATAGTGATACAGAATTGCCAACTACCACAGGATGCTCCCGCATCATAATTAGACCTAATTATACCTATTTGGACCTATGATAGGTTATATGACCCCTTAAGACCCCATTAGACCCACTATGAGTAATATGACCCCTTAGGACCTAATTAAATACCCAATTAAATCTATTATGACCTAATTAGACCCAATTATACCTATTAGGACCTGATATGAGTAATAAACCCAATTATACCTATTAAGACCAAACTAGACCTATTAGGACCTATGATATGTTATACACATGACTTATTGGGAGTTATCTTATGATTAATAGGACTCTATACATAGGAAATTTCATTCGGAATTTTGTTTAAAATAATTTTTTCTTCATATGTAGGAAATTCTCAAGAAGCACAACCTTATGAAGTTGGAGAAGGGTCATCGCAAGCTCAACAAGTACAACCTTCAGAATCCAAAACAAGTACATCTCTCTCTCTCTCTCTCTCTCTCTCTCTCTCTCTCTCTCTCTCTCAATTTAATCTCTTTGTGGTTAATATGCAATTTGGGTCTTTCCCCTTAAGACTATTATTTTTGTTGTGTGCATAACCTTTGTTGAAGAAAATGTTGGACAAGGGGCATCCCAAGTTGAAGTAATGGACTTTCGAGAAGGTTCATTCAAAGGTCAAATAAGTATGTGTCTCTAGATCATTAGTTTATTAATTATTCCCTTTGACATGAGCCTGCTTCTACTTATTTCATCAAGGTCCCCTTAAGATGAGCTATTAAGAGATTTTTTAAATTTTTTTTGTAGCCCAAGTACAAGCAACATATGAGAATATTTTTCTATCCCAACAATTGAAGAGAAAAATTAATCATAAAAGCATAGATCATTTAAATAAAATGGATGTGGAAAAATTGAGAGATTATGATAAACAACCCATAAATACTATGAAGAGGGCATTGAATAAAAATTCTAAGTAAATAATTGCACTATTTGAGATTCCTTATACAGTGGAAAAAAAAAACCCAACTATTATCAATTACACTTCTTAAAGATGAGTTAAAAGAGCCATTAAATTTGTTGGGTGTAGATGCAAGGTTGAAAATGACAAAATCCTCCAACGTACAAAAAAATATTGTTGAAAGTGTTAAGGAAGGTTTGCATTCCATTGGGAAAACAACTAAATCTGCAGATAAGTCCATTTCATGAATAGTGATACTGACATCTATCTTAAATAAAAACATGTCCCAAAAAAGATAAATTTCTTCACTTTCATCTCATATCAGGTACAATAGGAAGACAATAACACATTATTTGAAAAGGAGAATCAATCTGGATGACACAACATTGGAAGGTAATTGTGCACTAATGTGTAGAACTTTTCGATTTGATAGGATTAAGGAAACAATTAGGAACTTGGTTACGACATTTTGGACTGATCATACCCATCCTTCACCAAATACAAGAGATGTTAACTTGAAGAGGATTGGGCCTAAGGAATATTTGTAGCACATAGAACATTGGTTGGACAAAACACAACATGAATTGTATCTCTCATTTTGTAATTTCAATCCTGACATTAAGATTGGACAACAAATGTTTGAAAGATTAAATCCATATTTTATAAAGATAAATAAATATTTTGAAACTTGTTGTTGTCGATATCATATTGAATTTTATCTCTACTATCAAGGGTTTAGAAAGATGATATAAGAAAGTGGTGGTTCTGAAAATGCTTTTCCTAAATGTCCAAGCCAATTCATAGCATCAATCTTGTGTAACAAATCAATTGATCATGAAATACCTGAAATAGATTGCATAAGAGGAACTTGTCAAACATGCAGGAATTTGGCTAAATTTCCTTTGAGACTTGAAGATACTAACATGACAAGGATGGTAAAATGTAAGGGTTACAAGTACATAAAGTCTGAAACAAAAGTTGGAAAAGAATCAACAAGGTTGGAATATGTAGAGGAGGAGATACTTGTTGCAACATTTATGGAGAATTTTTTGTAAATTGATACAACCATATATACATATTTTTTTTTTTGCTAAATGACAAGCTGAACAGTTCCAAGTACTAAGAGAAAAATTTCCAGTTGGAACAATTTTATCAGTTGTTGACTTTGCAGAGAATTATTCTTTTATTTCTCAAAAACAACTTCAAGCAGAATACTACTATACAAAGCAGTTCACTATCATGGTACACATGTCTTATCGACATGCACAATTAGATTTGGATGGTGTTGAAAGTACATATCAAGCATGGGTCATAAAGAAAGAATATCACTTTTACATTAATGATGATAAAGAGAATGGAATACATTTTGTTGAGCATTGCTCTAAGACATTTTTTGGATATTTGGAAAATAAAGGCATCAAAATTGAAAAGCATTTTGTTTGGTCAGATGGATGTGCAACACAATTTAAATTAGCAAGGCCATTTTATGCACTATGTAGATATCATTGATACCAAAATATACCACATATTTGGAGTTTATTTGAGAGTGGACATGGAAAGGGAGATCATGATGGTGCAGGAGCCTATATCAAACATGCTTTAAGAAAGTATCAACTGGACTATCATGGATATTGTATAAATAATTCTCATGATGTAGTTGAGTGGTGCAAGATGCATTTTTTGGTTACAAATCAGGATAACACAACATCATGATTGGATCGAGTCATACCATTTAGAATATTCTGGGATATATCAGGTATAAATGCAACATCACTTATTCCAGTTTAAATTTATGTACACTTTAAATTTATATATATGTACATCAAGTTTTAAGTTTGATAACATATTAAAAGAAAATATGTTATAAAGTGTGTAAATTAAATACATGTATACATCGATAAATTAAAAACTCACTTGTCCACTACTGATGTCATCATCGATTGAGTCTCATCGACGTACACGATCAGTCCTCA
>MU223836.1:2023810-2028489 GCA_018584345.1 Thuja plicata | reverse complement strand
TATATGTTTATATATCATATATATTGAAATCAAAAATTAAAAAAAAAAGGAAATTTACATGCCATGAAATATTGCAAACTTAACTTAAATTGTAATATTAAAAATAAGATTTATAACTGTGTACATTGTGTCACTTGATAGTACTCAGACTCCCTAGCCTCGATCCTATCAACCAAGAAAACAAGATTTTGATGTGCCTGGTCCAAGCTCAACTCTGCATCTGCAACATGAGTAGTCAACACCTCTCCCTCTAATGATTAATACAACATAATGACCATTTGAGATTGCATGGAACTTGTATCATTGCATGTTATAAAATATAGGTAACCCGTAGTGGTCATGCTGAAGTCGACATCCTCAAGACCAACATCAGAGAACTGGTTCCCTACACTCACTGACGGGTCTATACATTGTGCCTCTCCCTCTATGGAAATAGAGTTGTCAGTAGGTGGATCCTCGTGGGCATTGCCACTATGGCCATGGTTTGGGTGATGAGAAGGATGTGGCTGAGCATATTTGACACTACCCACATGAGCTCTAACATGCGATATGGGGATATCATGCTCTGCTTCTATAAATGCATATGCATCTAGAAGATCCTTAGCCAAACTAGTCAACGTGACCCATGTCATCTGTCATGTAAGTCCCTCTAGGATAGAAAGTGAAGGGATGTCCGTTGAACCATACATGTCATCTAAGGTCCTGCTAGAGGATGCTCCACCTGATGATCTATAGTGTCATCGAGACATCAAATAATAGCCAACCTGATCACTAGATATGGATGCAACACCTGCTGCAATGTCCCCCGCACTATCAATCATACCTAGAAGCTGGGTCCTACGAACAACATCATCTACCACAAGACCCAATGAAGGAGCTATAATAGGTGCCCTCTAACCAACAATGGTCCTGTGTACTAGACTCTAGTGATCACCTCGATGAAAAACATCTCTATCAACAAGCCTACCACACCCCTATCCTAGATGTGCTAGAAAATTAGTATAATTAATGACCCTCCTTAAACGAACCTCGACAAAAATCTATTGTGCAAAATACAATGGAATTTGGTCATTATTTGGATAATGACCATGGGCAACTATAAATAGTGAGTATATCAATGATGATATAGCAAGATCTTGACACCTGGTAACCTGATATCCCTTCACATATTGTAAGTCTGTATATGATGGGAAAAATTCCCTTTTTAGGGTTTCTTTAGGCACTAAAGCTTGTACCTCCTTAAGAGAAAGACCGTAGTCAACCTCTCATCTCTTCCTCTCAAGTATGACCTCTATAATGTTTGGTGCATAGGGAGTAGTACCATGAATGTCTTCTCTGATACTAATCAAGCTAGAAAGTATGGACTGACATGTGCTCTTATAGACAATAAAGCTTGTCAAACTATTTAGGGAATCTTGTAGTTGCTCAATTTCCTTATTAGTCTATGCAAATAGTTCCTCAGGGGGAATCGATGCATCTTCCATGATGTCTAATAATATATATATATATATATATATATATATGTGTGTGTGTGTGTGTGTGTGTGTGTGTGTGTACCTGAAAGATTTTATTTACAATCAAATGAAGTCTACATATATGTTTTCCTAATTTAATTAAAAATAAAATTAAAGTAAATTTTGCTACATTATTGAACTAAAAACAATTACATAAGTCACATTTAAATGTAAATAAATGTGCACACTACATATAGATGCACACATACAGACATACATACATACATACATACATACATACACATATACATACATACATACATATGTTAGGATTAACAAGACATAAATAATAATTACATGCAGAAATATAACCAATATCAGAGAATAATAAACCAAAATAGAAGAGAACACAAGACATAAAGATTTCACGTGGTTCACCCAATCCCTGGGCTACATCCACCAAACATAAAGTCCAATATTTCTATTATCCAGTGATTACAATCACTTCACAATTCACAGATCCCTTACAAATCAATACTGTTGTATATCACACAACATAATAATGAAACCCTAACCCTAAGCTAATTTATACAAACTTTATGCCGCTTTAGGGTTAGAACGTGACGACCCAGAAAGGTAAAACACTTTCCTGACCAGTCACCATAATATAACAATATCCCACTTGGAGAGTGATCAGACTCCACTTAAACCAACAATTCTCCCACTTGGAGACTGGTCCTGTAGCAAAACCGCTACCCTGTGAAGCTCCCACTAGATCCAGCCTTCCTGGACTTTGTTGTTCTGTTAGTCTATTCAATCTAGAAGACCAACCAAAGCTGAACAAGAATTCATCTTCTCCCTTATTACAACCTTCGTAAACATATCCACTAGATTATCATCTGTATGTATCTTTTCTAGCTTTAACTGTCCATCATCCAAAGCTAACTGAATGAAATAATACCACAATTGTATGTGCTTTGTCTTTGAGTGCAAAGAAAAATTCTTTGCAAGATGTATGGCACTCTGACTATCTAAATACAAATAGTTATGCACCTATGGATGTCCCAATTCTTCCATGAAGAATTGAAGCCATATAATCTCCTTGGCTACCTCTGTAGCAGCAACATACTCTACCTCTGTAGTGGATAAGGTATTCACCTTTTGTAATTGAGAAATCCAACTCACTGCTTTCCCACCAATAGTAAATACATAACCTGTAGTACTCCACTTGGTATCTATATCGCCTGCCAAATCCGAGTCAACATAGCCATGAACAGTAGTAGTAGAGCCCCCAAAGTGTAAACACTTATTAGATGTACCTCTCAAATATATGTGAATCCATTTGACTGCATTCCAATTCTCAATCCCAGGGTGACTCATATACCTGCTAACGACTCCCACTGCACGTACAGTGTCTGGCCTAGTACATACCATATCATACATTAAGCTCCCTACAGCTTAAGCATAAGGTATCTTGGCCATTTTAGCCTCTTCTTCTGGTGCATTTGGATACATCTCCTTTGTAAATTTCAAATGACCAGGCAAAGGTGTAGTGAAAACTTTGGAGTCCTTCATGGAGAATCTCTGCAACACCTTTTCAACATAATCAACTTGAGATAGAGTTAATTTTCTGTTCTTCCTATCTCTGCAAATTTTCATGCCAAGGATTTATTTTGCTGCCCCCAAATCCTTGATAGCAAAAGATTTTGCTAACTGTTGTTTCAACCCCTTAATATGATCCATGTTAGATCCAGCTACAAGCATATCATCAACATATAAACATAGAATAATGTAGCTGTCCTCATTTAACCTCTTGAAATAAACACAATGGTCAAAATTATATTGAGTGTATCCATTCTCATTCATAAAAGTATGAAATTTAATATACCATTGTCGAGGTGCTTGCTTCAAGCCATATAACTTTTCTGCAATCTACACACTAAACTCTCCTTACCCTTGACCTCAAATCCCTATGGCTATACCATATATATTTCCTCATTCAAATCACCATGAAGAA
The DNA here is from genome assembly GCA_018584345.1 of Thuja plicata. NCBI lineage: Eukaryota > Viridiplantae > Streptophyta > Pinopsida > Cupressales > Cupressaceae > Thuja > Thuja plicata. The sequence continues at coordinate 2,025,018 of MU223836.1, read as the reverse complement.
AATATGTTTTAACATCAAGCTTCTCTAAATGCAAATCTTCAGTAGCCACAATACTTAAAACAATATGAATAGAAGTCATTTTAACAACTGGAGAAAATATTTCATCAAAATCAATACCATGTTTATGTGAAAATCCTTTTACGACTAATCTGGCTTTAAATCTTTTCTTACCTCCATCTTCTTCTTTCAAAATGTAAAACCATTTATTCTCCAAAGCCTGTTTACCTACAGGTAACTTAAATAAATCCCAAGTCTGATTTTTCAGCAAGGATTCCATTTCATCTATGATTGCAGACTCCCACTGAAGCTTTGTATCCACCTGCATAACTTCATTATAACATTCAGGTTCACCAACATCAGTTAATAAAATAAAATACAAAGAAGGTGAAAATCTATATGGAGGTCTACTTAGCCTTGTTGACCATCTAACATTCACTGGGGTGTGTGGTATTTGTTTTTGCTGTTGTTGCGGAACATAAGGAATTAATGGAACATTATCATTTGGAGTATCATCCAACTCTACATAATCAATGTCTTTCTTCTCATGTTGTCGCAAAAGATCTTTATACAATATTTTCTCATTGAATATGACATCCCTGCTTCTCACAATTTTATGATTTTCAAAATCAAAAAGTCTATATCCAAATTCATCAATGCCATATCCAATAAATACACATTTCTTTGATTTTTCTTCCAACTTGGTTCTATTTTCAAAATATATATGTGTAAATGCTTCACAGCCGAAGGTTTTGAGAAAATAATAACTTACCTTGTTACCAGTCCATGCTTCCTCTGGAATAACACAACCCAAAGGAGTAGATGGACCTCTATTAATTAAATTAACAACAGTATTTACAACCTATGCCCAAATGTTTAAGGGGATCCCAACATGCAATCTCATAGTCCTTGCACGCTCCATTATTGTCTTGTTCATGCGTTCAGCCACTCCATTTTCTTGTGGAGTCCTTGGAACCATTTTCTGCCTAGGAATGCCATTAGAGGAATAATAATCTTTGAATTGTTTGCCGCAATACTCACCATCGTTATTAAATCTGAGACATTTTAATCTTTTACCACTCTCATTTTCAACCAAGCTTTTCCATTTTTTAAAAGTTTCAAATACTTTAGATTTCTGCCTAAGGAAATAAATCCATACTTTCCTAGTTGCATCATAAATGAAAGTAACATAATATAGAGAGCCACCAAGG
>MU223836.1:2011310-2018810 GCA_018584345.1 Thuja plicata | reverse complement strand
ATAAGTGATTAGAATGAATCTATTTGTGTAGGTTCAGCAAGAAGAAGATGAAAATCACTTCGATGGGGACTAAGTCTTGAAAAGGAGGTAAAGTTGAGAGTGACTTACCTCAGTTTAGGGTTGTGAACACCCTAAGAGATCTAGGAGAAAGATCTCAGAATAGAGCCAAGCTGGTTCTGTAGCAGCAACAAGACTTCTGTCCACATCATATACATATACATATACATATACATTTATGTACATGTACACATACATGTATATATGTATGCATATATATATACACATTTGTATATATTTACACACACACATAATGGAGAGGTGTGTACTGAGAGGGGAGGGGTGAATCAATACCCTTAATTTTTTTTAATCTAATCTTTGTAACCAATTGTTCTGTAATAACTGACTGAGTAGAATGCATACACCAAACATATAGTATCACTGCTGAAATTTAAATGCATGTAAAGTAAACAATACACATACATAAAATTAAGTACCCATGACACTAGTATTTTGGTATCATAGAAAACCCCTGTAGAAGGTAAAAACTACGGTGGGGATGAGACCCACAAAACTTCTCTACTGCAATAAATATAGTAGCCTGTTAAAGCTTACAAAGATTGATCACTCTGATGATCTTACCCTATTAGGAGTAACAATGATATTGATTAGATCTACCTCGTGTGAGGATTTAGCAACACAAAGTATGTGTGCACTCGGTTAAGAGATTTACAAAAATATGGTTAAGTCTACTCTATTAAGAGATTTAGGGGTCTATTACAATTGTTAGAGAGTAATAGAAATGTGATCTGAACATATACAATCTCAATATTGCTGATACAGATCCATTAGGTACATACAAAACATATCACCTCAATGTGAATGATAATACCTTCTACTCTATTCTTCTCGGTAGCCTTGCCTCTGTTATGATAACTGATTACTGCAATGTAGTCTCTGTCCTTAAAATCCTTGTCTGATCTATGATGTATGTAGTATGGTGGCTAGTTGATCATTGCTTGATCAACATACTTTACAAAATGACATCTATAAATTTATATATATCAAACCTCTATGATCTAATTTGGGCTTTACAATAACATCCCTAACCTAAGATCAACGGTGTACATAATTTACCTTGATCATCTAAGCATAGGAGATATAAACAATTAATGCTGTAAATTCATAATTAATATTCTCCTCAATCTTTGTAAACTGTTATCTAGGTTGAAAAAAAGCTGTTACCTAGAATGATGTGCCATAACAAACTTTTATGTGGCCTCTGGTCCACTCGGTTAATGTTGTCTCTCGGTGCTCGGTGTTGTCTGTGTATCTCAGTTATACTGCTATTTGGTAATCACTGTACTTGGTTAACTCTGGGCATGATCAGTGCTCTCGGTAAACTCTACACTTTGGTGATTATACCGACTGTCCTGTTTGTGACTCTGTTACTGACTGTCCATTTTGTGTGCTTGAATACTACTGAAAACTTCAATGCTTATTTGGAGTAACATTCTCCCCCTTTGGCATTAGTATCAAATAATAATTATTATACATAGTGACTCCCCCTTTTTACATGCTCGGTATATGTATATGAACTCCTCTTTATTATATTATCCCCCTTTACTATACTTATATACATATATTTCCCCCTTTTTTGAGAATAATGACAAAAGGAATATGAATTACAATTTTTCAAAAAAATTAGGATGGGCATTCTTGAGATGTTCCAATAGCTTCTCCCACTCCTCTTTTAAATGCTCAAGGCTTAATAGTTCTAGATTTATCTGAGCATGTATATCATATATGCTTTATGTCACTGACAATTCTAGGGTGACAATCAAATTCTTTTTCAATGTCACATGTTTCTGCATCACAGCCAAATGCGGTAGTAATGTTGCATGTAGCTCAGTTACTTGTTCTCTGATTTGCTCCTCTTCTTTCTTCAAGTCTAGTATCAACCGCTAGTTTTGGAGTACCTTGTTGTAATGCATCTGCAATGCATGTTGCTCGATTGATAGACTATTTGCACTATCTTTTAGATCTTGATATATTTGCTTTATCTTTTCACTAACCTCGGTAGTGAAGTGATCTACGATGCACAAATGCTGTAGAATTGTAATGGCTTTAGATATGATAGCTTCTAAACCACTTACAAATTCAGATAGAGTTACCTTATTTACTGCCACTGCCTGGCTGATCTTCTCGGCAACTTTGTATTGTATCTTCTTCTCTGCTCGCGCTTCCAATTTCTGCTCAACATCAATGTTAGGTTTGTTAATTGCCTCGGTGAGTAGTGCAAGTTGATCAATGATGGGGGTTGATTCATTTATATCTAAGTCAAGAACAACTTGCTGTAGAATCTCTGTGGCAGCTTCTAATACCTATGCATTCTTATGTTCTTGCCATAATTTATCCTATACTACTTCCTGGTAAACAATTCACCATATTTCTTCAATGTTTCTGGACCGAGTGTCCTTGGATCCCATGCTGGAATCTCTATGATTTCATCTAAAGTAACTGCATCCTTTCTTCCTTTCCTCTTCTACTTTTTTCTTTCCTTGAACACTTGATGAAGGGGATAAAGTTAATGCTAATTGAGCCTTTTTCTCGATTTCAGGCTTTGCTTGCTCAGTACTCAGTGTGATGACTTGGTGAGGTGCCTTGGTAGCTGTCCTTGTGTTTGTAGTAGAAGTGTCTACTATATTGTTTGTATGGTTTGTATTACTGTCACCTTTTTCTTCTGCATCAACGGTATCTTTGGGTGCATCACCTTGTGTTGTTCCACCACTATGCTTGGTCTATGTACCTTTCTTATCACTCTTATCTTCATTTGTGTTTGTTTCTGGCTTGGGTGTCTTATGCTCTTCTTCACTCTCTATTTTGATAGCTTGTACAAAAATAGGCAACTGGCCTGGTACCATTGCTCAGGCAACCTCTGTTCTGTCTTGTTCATCCATGGTCTCGGTTGCTCTGACTATCTCAGATTCTTTAGCCTTATCATCAGTATCACCTTCAGTAATGTCATTTATTGTGATCTCTAGGTGACTCATATTAGTCAATAGTTGAGGAATTCCATCCAATACATTGTCAACATCTACATCATCAACATCTATTGGTTATGTGCTCGTTCAATCTCCCTCGGTATCAACTGTAGATGCAAGGTCTTCTGCTTCTTGGGTTTCCTCTATTTCCTCGGGTGGATATAGTACATCTTTCCAAATTTTGGTGCTCTCATCATCCACTTCCTTCATGTTCCCTTGAAGGATATTTATGTTCGTGATTTCTTGGGAAATTTCTTGGCATATTTTTGTATTATCTCATCAATCTCCGCCACTGTGCATTCAAATTTTAGTAGAGTGATAGATGCATCTCTCATATGTTTCTCATTATTTAGTGCGTATGATAATCTATCTAATATCGTATCATATAATTCTTGGGGAATGTAAGTGGAAAATTCAATAGGAACTCGTTTGAAGTTGATCGTCATACCTATAATAGCTTCTTCAAGTTTGTTCTTATTCTCAGTAGTCAGATTTGCATATGTGTGTATCTTAGGATGTGATAATCCTCCAGTTGTCTTGATGGCTTCTGCAATTTCACCAATAGTCTTTGGTGCCTTGTTCTGTACAAGCTTAAATTGTTCAGGATTGTCATCAAAATCATCCTTGTCATCTTTATTCCTCACATACTTCTTTCTTTGTCTTGGAGCTGTGGTCTTCGGTTTCCTTGTCTGATATGTGAATTTTGGTGTTGGTCTGGTTATCTTTGAAATTCCCTTCTCTAAAGACGGTGAACTGAATGTCAGTGACAGTGATCTTATACTAGGAGAGGGCTTAGTCTTTATGCTTTTTCTCTTTTCGGCCTTTGGTGCCTCCACATTTTCTTCATCTGACTCGGTAGATTCAACATCTTGTTTAGGTTCTTCATCCTTACCAAATGAAGTCTGCTCTACAGTATCATCAATTTCCTTATCTAGAACATCATCTTTGATAGCAAATTTTCTCTTTAAAGTTTTAACAATCTTGGACTTCTTCATGTTTATCTTCTCAACTTGTAATCCAATTGATATTCGGGTCTGGGCTTCATGATAGGTGCCAAATCTCATGGCAGATTTTTCAACAGGCTCATTCAATACTTTTTCAATAGCCTCAGAAGCTATGTCAATATCTAATTCATAATCCAATGTAGGTATCCATGCTATCCTCAGTTGTGCTAACTTGATTAGAGTTGTATCGGTGTCTACTACAAAACAGATTTCATCTTTGTATTTTTCCACTAATTTCTTAGGTATTCTGGATCTCTTTTCCATCCTTTCTTTGAACTTAGAAAAATATTCATTCATAACCGGTTCAAAATTCTTCCCTAAACTTGTAATGAAGTCATTGATTTGCATTGTAATCAGCCAGTTTGTCTTCCACTTTACTTTACCGACAGAGGCAAAAAAGTTCTGCATGTAGAAGAATGTGCAAAGTAGTAGAGTACCAAACTTACATTTGTTTGATCTTGCTGATCATATTGTTCTCATATTTTCTTCAAGTTGTCTCTGCAACATCTTGGCTAGGTCAAATTGTAATCCTTTCTTAAAAATATTGTAGGCTATGTCAATAGCTCCGCGCGCAACACTGTTAGGTTTGTTTGATTGGAATATCTTGTAGCCAATGAAATATGCTCTGAATCTCAGTTTAGGATCACTGATGCAGTTGATCTTCATACCTCTATCATCCCATTCAGCTCCTATTAACTTTTCTATCTTGATTCTTGGTGGGTGCCTTAGGGTTTTTGATTTATCAGATATGGGATACTCGGTCATGGCATGAATAACATCCTTTGTTATCTTCTTTGGCTCATCCAGCCAGAGCTTTCCATCATTTACTCAGCTCAAAACAATGTAGATCCACTCGGTCTTGAATGAATTTGGGAAATTTAGGGCATTGGTTAACCTTTTTACCTCCAAATGTTTATGATCTTCCTTTAACTTTCCATTTGTGCAAAGTGACTGATAAGTCGATATAAGTTCAAAATCCCTGATTTCACCTATTTTGCAGTGAATGTAAGCACACACATCTTGGACTAAAAAAATCCTAGGCAGAATTGATGAAAATGTGCCTTTGTCATTGGGCTAGGCTGCAACTCGTGGATGGATCTTATAGTTTGGCTCTGTGCAAGTGGAGTTCTTAACCAAAACAACCTTTTTATCCTTCTCCATCTTTGCTTTCATGGTTCAAGATGTGGATGCCATGATTTCTGGTTTAGGGTTTGCACGTATGGTGTTTGAATAACTTGGTAATAGAAGAATGCATAATGACTAACCTCTATGTGCTTAGAATGTGCTCTGAATCTCTGTAGAATGATTGAAAATGCTCTGCTGCAACTTTGCTCTTTTCTATGTTTGTTCTATGATTGCGGTGTTAACAAATGAGTTCACATCGATCAAATTTATAGCAAATGAATTAGGGTAGTGCAATAAATTCTCTTCACCAACCACTCAGTGAACAAACATTATGCTTGGTTAACACTAACAATACTTTAGCTCAGTGAGTATACCAAATGCTTGGTTCCCTTAGCAACTTGGTTGTCTCTTCACTTATTCACCGACTGACATTTCTAACTCGATACATATTAACCGACTCAACTCGATCAAAGTAATAAAAAATATAATACTATAGTGCATCTCAATTCATGCTAATTTGGTATTTGTGCAATGAATATAGGAACTGATGTAAAGTATAGCTGTGCAAAACATAGTTCCTTACCTGCTTAATTTTCTTAGTTGGAGACAGTGGAGCCACATAATCCATTGGATGAGGTGTCACCAACTATTGTGCTTGGTCTTGCATTATCATTTGAAGTCTCCTCCACCTTTGATTTATGATCCTTATGATTTCTTCAATTGTATTTCCATTTCCATAAGTATTTATTCAGTTTGCACAATCTCTGCTTAAGTGACTAAATTTGTGACAGTGAGGACAAGACATTCTAGAGTTTGACCAATTCCTAAACTTGGTTCACCATTGTCTCATATAATTTTCTATTATATGCCCATATTTACCACATGTTATACAACTACTTCGAGTGTTATAGTCTCATGCATAAGCATTGCCTTGTCTTCTCAGTTGATTTACCTTTTCTTGTCCTTTAGTCTTCCAGATTTTCTTTGTGTTCTTCCTGCATGCTTGTGATGTATGAAAATGCATCTTTTAATTTTGATAGTATTTATCCATGTACAATTTCTTCTGTGGTTTTTTCAACTTGGATCTACACTCATGTGCTTGATGTCCATGTTTATTACAGCTATAGAAAATACCATTAAATTTAGGAGGGTTTCTAGGAATACCTTTTGCTTTGCTCCTGCAGACATTTGATGTGTGGCTAGGTTTTCCACAGTGATGGAAAGAGGTATTTTTAGGCTTTAGACTTGAGCATACATTCCTTTATTCAACTTGATTTGATGATTCTCCTTGGTCGGTTTATGTGGACAGAAGTCTTGTTGCTGTTACAGAACCATCTTGGCTCTGCTCTGAGATCCTTCTCCAAGAACTCTTAGGGTATTCACAACCCTAAACTGAGGTAAGTCACCATCAAATTTACCTCTCCTTCAAGACTCAGTCCCCATCGACATGCTTTTCATCTTCTTCTTTCTGAACCTACATAAATAGATTCATTCTACTCACTCAATCAATGTTTTCAAAACATTTCTTTCATTCTCTTCCCTAACTGGACTATTATCGAGCTTGCCTAGGGTAAGATCTCCAGATTCATAGCTATTGCTACTCCTACCAAAAACAAAAGGGAAACTATATACAAGGGCTCCTCTTGAGTTCCATCCCAACACATGACTCTCACCATGGATTCAGGAACCTCGAGGGGCCATTAATGGTTACAACCCAGAATGGGTGAAGAACTAACATCTTACAAAACATAAAATAATGTAATTAATCTACTTGCATGCAAAAGGAACCACAAAGAAACTTGATATCCACTAAAAACACAACCTACAACTTCTCATTACTGGAAACAAAACAAAAACAATACAATAATCTGTAAATCTCTAACTTTCCTGTAGTTTCTCCTCCTCTTCAATCTCTACTCTCTAGATCTCTAAAATGAAGGTTTTGGATGTTATTAGTAACCGTCCTCTCATTGGAATAACCCTAACAGCCCAATTATTCACAAGCATATCTTCAAGAACTGTTACAACTGACCATACTATCCATAAAAGAGAAGATCTACTTTTCACGGGCCGTTACGATGGAATATTGTCGAGCAACAGTAATGCGAAACTGAGCTCCAGTGTTGGCCAAGCTGCTAGGCACCAGTGTAGGCTGAGATACTAGGCACAAGTGTAGGTCAAGTGCCAGTGATACCAAGTAGCTTATCCAAGGTTCCCAATGCCTTGGTTGGATTTCCAGAGGCTTACAAACTACCTCACACACACACACACACCAAAAGAAACCAACTAAGCAACCTATCTAGACATGTATTGATCTAGTCATATCCATC
>MU223836.1:2002717-2006229 GCA_018584345.1 Thuja plicata | reverse complement strand
CTTCTCCTTCTCCTAGAGTCTTCAAGAACTCCTTCTCACCAACCATGAGCACACTTGGACTTGATGTCTTCATCTCTCCTTCTTCTATCAGGGACTAAATTTTGAAAGTCACCCCATCTTTCTTGAACGAGTATGCATTCTTGGTTCCATCATGCATGGATTGCATATCAAATTGCCATGGCCTTCCAAGTAGAAGGTGGCATGCATCCATGGGAAGACTGTCACAAAGAACTCTATCTTTATACTTGCCAATGGTGAATTCTACCCATGCTTGTTCTCCTACAAACACATGTTGTCCTTTGTTAAGCCATGTAACCTTGTATGGGTTGTCATGTGGAATCCTTTTCAAATTTAACTTGGTGGCTACCTCTTCACTAATGATATTATCAGTTGAGCATGAATCAATAATGACTCTACACACCTTTCTTATGATCTTGCACTTCACTCTAAAGAGTGCCCTTCTTTGGCTTGGTTCTTCTTTGCTTGGCTCTATGATCAATGTCCTCTTTATCATGAGGATCTCACCTTCCTCTAATTCTAAAGGTAGCTTGGATGGCTTGCTGCTGCAACTTGATTCTTCTTGGACATAGTTAACTCTCTTTCCACCTCCTTGAGAAGTAGAACCTTTTTAGGACACCTATAGGCAGGATGTCCTAGCTGATTGCAGTGGTAGCACTTCATGGTGGAAAAGTAGGATGCTCCTCTTCCTTGATTGTTGCTGCTCCTTCCTCTCCAACTAGTGTTAGAGCCTCTACCTCTACTGAAACCTCCTCTATTTGAGTTTCCTTCCTGATTTTCAGTGATCTTTCTCTCACTTTGCTGCCTTGAATCTGATCCTCTTCCACCATAGCCTCTTTTTCCTCTTCCTTCTCTACATCTACCTCTTCCTCTAAGGTTTGATTCTAATTTCTTTTTGTTCTTCTATTCCACTTTCAATGCAATTTGGAAACATTTATGGATGTTTGTGGGAGTCTACAAACTGATTTCCTCTTGGATATTCCATTTTAGGCCTCCAAGATAACTAGCCACCTTGATAGTCTCATCCTCTTGGAATCTTGACCTCAAGCACAACTTCTAGAATTCTTCAGTATATGTAGCCACGTCCAAATATTTTTCCTTGAAACTCTACCTCTTCTTGTGTAACTGGATTTCATAATCCTCAGGTAGGTATTGCTCCTTTACCTTGTTTAGCATGGCCTTCCAATTTGAAATTGGATGCTTACCCATCTTCTCCCTCTCTTCTTGGAGGTATTTACACCATGTTAATGCTGATCCTCTTAACCTTGACTTTGCAAATTTTACCTTCTATGCTTCAGTTATGCCCTCACATTCAAAATGATTCTCAATACCTTCTATCCATTCCACAACTAGTTCACTGTCCATTTTTCCATTAAAGAATGGAATTCCTTCAAGAATTTTTCCTGCTAGGGCTCTGAGAGATTTTAGAAATGGATCCTCATTCATGGGAGGGTCTGGTTCAGGTATCAAGTGTTCTTCATCAACTTTATGCTTCCCTTTGCTACTGCTAACTTCACTTCCATTTGTGCTTTTAGTTGCATCTGCAACTTCTTGAAGTTTTACCTTCATCTCATCCAGGGCTTCTTCTAGGAGTCTACTCCTTTCCCTTTGATCCTCTATCACTCTCTTCTTCTCATCTACTTCCTTTGTAAGCTTTGCATTGGTGACCATCTTGTTTTCACCTACTGATACTGCTGGCTGGAAAATTTACCACAAGCCCAATCAATTTAGGCTCTCATACCAATCTGATGTAGACAGAAGTCTTGTTGCTGTTACAGAACTAGCTTGGCTCTTCTCTGAGATCCTTCTCCTAGATCTCTTAGGGTATTCACAACCCTAAACTGAGGTAAGTCACCAACAACTTTACCTCTCCTTCAAGACTCAGTCCCCATCGACATGCTTTTCATCTTCTTCTTGCTGAACCTACATAAATAGATTCATTCTACTCACTCAATCAATGTTTTCAAAACATTGCTTTCATTCTCTTCCCTAGCTAGACTATTACCGAGCTCGCCTAGGGTAAGATCTCCAGATTCATACCTGTTGCTACTCCTACCAAAAACAAAGGGAAACTATATACAATGGTTCCTCTCGAGTTCCATCCCAATACATGACTCTCACCATGGATTCAGGAACCTTGAGGGGCCATTAATGGTTTCAACCCAAAATTGGTGAAGAACTAACAACTTATAAAATAGAAAATAAAGTAATTAATCTACTTGCATGCAAAAGGAACCACAAAGAAACTTGATATCCACTAAACACACAACCTGCAACTTCTCATTACTGGAAACAAAACAAAAACAATACAATAATCTGTAAATCTCTAACTTTCCTGTAGTTTCTCCTCCTCTTCAATCTCTACTCTCTAGATCTCTAAAATGAAGGTTTTGGATGTTATTAGTAACCATCCTCTCATTGGAATAACCCTAACTGCCCACTTATTCACAAGCATCTCTTTAGGAACCATTACAACTAACTATATTATCCATAAAAGACAAGATCCACTTTTCATGGGCCATTACGATGGAATATTGCCGAGCAACAGTAATGCAAAACCGAGCTCCAGTGTAGGCCGAGTTGTTAGGCACTAGTGTAGGCTGAGTGCCAGTGATACCAAGTAGCTTATCCAAGGTTCCTAATGCCTTGGTTGGATTTTTAGAGGCTTACAAACTACCTCACACACACACAACAAAAGAAATCAACTAAGCAACCTATCTAGTTCATGATGCCTTGGTTGGATTTCTAGAGGCTTACAAACTACCTCACACACACACACAACAAAAGAAATCAATTAAGCAACCTATCTAGACATGGATTGATATAGTCATATCCATATTAGGGAAAAAAAATTACCTTCTAAGGTCCACACAAAGTCTCCTGACTTGGATAGAGTCGATACATGCTAGAAATAAAGAGCTAGGGGTTTGAGCTAGGTGTGCTCCTGCACCATCAGTATACCCTAATCCAGTATTGTTGTTCAGTCTTCTTTGATAGTTCATAAATTCATCCATTCTCTTAATTCTTTCTTCAGATCTCTTAATCACTTCATTATGTTGTTGTAAAATCTTCACTTCATTTCTCAGTTTTTCGTTTTCTTCTTTCAATACACTAATGTCTTCTATTCTTCTTGCAAGTTCAGTATTCACTCAGTTTGCCTCATGATTCATAACAAACACTTGATTGGTGATCTCAAAGTAATGTTTAGTAAGTCTCAATATCTCATATTCTTTTTCTTGTAACTTTTTAGTCATCTATCTTCTGTCATCAACAACCATGTTTCTATCTTGTTCAACTTTTTTTGCATTGTTCAAGACTTCAACCATTCTAACTATTTGTGCATCTTGACCGATATGTAGTGCTTTCACTTGTTCAGTAAGTTGTTGATTGCTCTCAGATAGCTTTGATATGATTCCTTCAGATGCATCATATATGCTACTAGATTTAGATCCAGATGTGTCAAATGGGTCATGAATATCTTCTTCTTGATAATT